>OZ019969.1:3589112-3649110 GCA_963970395.1 Ephialtes manifestator | reverse complement strand
TTAATTTTCATCTGTAGAAAATTTCAGTTGATTTGGTGACATTTGACGTGAGTTGGAGCAAAACGAATATTTTTTGAAAAATTCAAAATCACGTAAAATCCAAACCGCTTTACCGATCTCGACCAAATTTGGTAGGTTGCAGCGTTGATTGTTAATTTTCATCTGTAGAAAATTTCAGTTGATTTGGTGACATTTGACGTGAGTTGGAGCAAAACGAATATTTTTTGAAAAATTCAAAATCACGTAAAATCCAAACCGCTTTACCGATCTCGACCAAATTTGGTAGGTTGCAGCGTTGATTGTTAATTTTCATCTGTAGAAAATTTCAGTTGATTTGGTGACATTTGACGTGAGTTGGAGCAAAACGAATATTTTTTGAAAAATTCAAAATCACGTAAAATCCAAACCGCTTTACCGATCTCGACCAAATTTGGTAGGTTGCAGCGTTGATTGTTAATTTTCATCTGTAGAAAATTTCAGTTGATTTGGTGACATTTGACGTGAGTTGGAGCAAAACGAATATTTTTTGAAAAATTCAAAATCACGTAAAATCCAAACCGCTTTACCGATCTCGACCAAATTTGGTCGGTAGCAGCGCTGAATGTTATTTTTCATCTGTACAACATTTTTGTTGATTGGGTAAGATTTGACGCGAGTTAGAGCAAAACGAATTTTTTTTGAAAAATTCAAAATTACGCAAAATCTAAACCGCTTTACCGATCTCGACCAAATTTGGTAGGTTGCAGCGTTGATTGTTAATTTTCATCTGTAGAAAATTTCAGTTGATTTGGTGACATTTGACGTGAGTTGGAGCAAAACGAATATTTTTTGAAAAATTCAAAATCACGTAAAATCCAAACCGCTTTACCGATCTCGACCAAATTTGGTAGGTTGCAGCGTTGATTGTTAATTTTCATCTGTAGAAAATTTCAGTTGATTTGGTGACATTTGACGTGAGTTGGAGCAAAACGAATATTTTTTGAAAAATTCAAAATCACGTAAAATCCAAACCGCTTTACCGATCTCGACCAAATTTGGTCGGTAGCAGCGCTGAATGTTATTTTTCATGTGTAGAACATTTCTGTTGATTTGGTGAGATTTGACGTGAGTTGGAGCAAAACGAAATTTTTTTGAAAAATTCAAAATTACGCAAAATCCAAACCGCTTTACCGATCTCGACCAAATTTGGTAGGTTGCAGCGTTGATTGTTATTTTTCATCTGTAGAAAATTTCAGTTGATTTGGTGACATTTGACGTGAGTTGGAGCAAAACGAATATTTTTTGAAAAATTCAAAATCACGTAAAATCCAAACCGCTTTACCGATCTCGACCAAATTTGGTCGGTAGCAGCGCTGAATGTTATTTTTCATGTGTAGAACATTTCTGTTGATTTGGTGAGATTTGACGTGAGTTGGAGCAAAACGAAATTTTTTTGAAAAATTCAAAATTACGCAAAATCCAAACCGCTTTACCGATCTCGACCAAATTTGGTAGGTTGCAGCGTTGATTGTTAATTTTCATCTGTAGAAAATTTCAGTTGATTCGGTGACATTTGACGTGAGTTGGAGCAAAACGAATATTTTTTGAAAAATTCAAAATCACGTAAAATCCAAACCGCTTTACCGATCTCGACCAAATTTGGTAGGTTGCAGCGTTGATTATTAATTTTCATCTGTAGAAAATTTTAGTTGATTTGATGAGATTTGACGTGAGTTAGAGCAAAACAAATACTTTTTGAAAAATTCAAAATCACGTAAAATCCAAACCGCTTTACCGATCTCGACCAAATTTGGTAGGTTCCAGCGCTGAATGTTATTTTTCATCTGTAGAAAATTTCAGTTGATTCGGTGATATTTGACGTGCGTTGGAGCAAAACGAAATTTTTTTGAAAAATTCAAAATTACGTAAGATCCAAACCGCTTTACCGATCTCGACCAAATTTGGTAGGTTGCAGCGTTGAATGTTATTTTTCATCTGTACAAAATTTTAGTTGATTGGGTGAGATTTGACGTGAGTTGGAGCAAAACGAAATTTTTTTGAAAATTTCAAAATTACGTAAAATCCAAACCGTTTTATCGATCACGACCAAATTTGGTAGGTAGTAGCGCGGATTGTTATTTTTAATCTGTAGAAAATTTTAATTAATTTGGTGATATTTGACGTGAGTTGGAGCAAAACGAAATTTTTTTGAAAAATTTAAAATTACCTAAAATCTAAACCGCTTTACCGATCTCAACCAAATTTGGTAGGTTGCAGCGTTGAATGTTATTTTTCATCTGTACAAAATTTTAGTTAATTGGGTAAGATTTGACGCGAGTCAGAGCAAAACGAAATTTTTTTGAAAAATTCAAAATCCCATAAAAATCGAAATTTTTTACAGATTCATTCTAAATTCAATACCAATCTTCCATTAACATAGTTTTATGTACAAAAAATTATCTAGTCGAATAACTAAAAATTTGCGGATGCTATCGAGCGCACCGACATTTTTCGAAAAATTCAAAGTCTTATAAAAACTGAAAAAATAGTTTCAATATTTTCGTAAATTTATACATAGAAAGTGGCATTGCTTCTCTACGAATCCACAAAATTTCAGCTCGATCATTAAATCCGTTCTCAAGATACAGCAGTTTGAATTTTGCAACCCTACCCCCCCCCCCCCCCCCCCACACGCACGCATACATCCGGAAATTTTTTCTAACCCACATTTCTCGCCATTTTACTCCATTTTTAATATCCGCAAATAAAAAAAACTCGAGAAAAAAAAATTGTTCGCACGCAAACAAAGTTTCCTCTGCTCGGAAGTAAAATAAAAAATGACAAAATGATGAGATAAACGTTAGATAAAGCAAAGAGAAAATAAGTGGTTCTGTTGATTCGCAACGACGCGTGTCTGCCGGGCTTCGAGACCTGAATAATAGAATAAAACGCTGTGGTTTGTACGTACTATACGTACAAACCACAGCAAGAAGACGTGGCGTCTCTTCTCTAACGCGTTTACCGGACCTATGTGTTTGCTCTGTCGCCGGACAGGTTCTTCCTGAGCGTCTCTCGAGTTGCTTCGCTGGCTCCTCTGGCCAGTTCTATTCTATATGTTGTTGTACAAGCCCAGTCAAGTGTAAGTATATGGCATTTGTACCGGTGATAGTAAAGCTGCTATACACACCCACCATTTCTTTTTCTCATACGTACATACGTATTTGCTGCGTTAGACTCGAGGATACGTACGTATGTATGCTACTCTCTCGAGTAGAGCTACGAGATGCTTTGAGAGCAACATATATATTCAGCCGCACCCAGCATCGAGAGATCTACACAGGAGAGGAGCAGCAGCAGCAGCATAGTACGAAGGGAATCCCTCTCCTCCCGTTCACTTGTGCCATAGCTATGCGTTGCTTCCCCGCTAACGGAGTGGAAAGAGATTCGCAAGTTGCTCCAGTGAAATGGGAATTACGATCCGAGAGCGAATCCTCTCTCTTTCCCTTATTTTGTATTTTTTTCTTTTTTTTTTTTTCTTTCGATCTTTCGACTAGCAACAAACAAGAACATTCACTGGCTTTTCGATATATAAAGTGAGTCATGGTACAGTTGTAGTTGATAGTTTATGATCGTGGAACATAACTTCCGGTACACTTAATGTGCTTTGGAGAATTATTTGGAGAGTTGTAAATCCCCATTAATTCATGATTTAGATTTTTATTAAGATCCTGGGATTTTAAATACCCTAAGGACCTGAGCCAAGAAAGAATACATAAACAAAAGCAGACAAAGAAGAAGGACAGAAAATAATCTTAAACTAAATGAGGCGATACAAAAGAGAAAATGAGAGGCGAGCAAAAAATAAGGACTAGGACAAAAAGTAACAAGCTTTAAACAACAATATAATATTAGATATAGTTTACAGTACAATTTGTTTTGTAATTATGATTTCATAATAATAATATGTAGTGATTATAAAATAGAGTTTAAACATTTGAATATCTGAAAAAAATACTAATTTTGCTTCCTCATAGCACAAAGCTACCTCTATGAGGAAGTATGTTATTCAATTTTTGGCTTCCTCATAGAGGAAGCTTTATAAAACGCGAAAAATAATGAGGAAGCAATGTGCAAGGTTCTACTTTGCATCCTTGTTTCAATTAGATAAATATACATGTTGTGGATTCGCTTTTTCTATTTCGTTATTGCGTTATTTCATGATTATTAGAGCGTTTCCGAAGTGAATGTGATAATGTATATTTTTAAAAATAATTCAACATTCCATAAAATCAAAAATTTCATACCGTTCGTCACTAAATTATACATATATAATGGCTGAATATTGTTTCATTTATATACAAAATTTGAGCTCGCTATCTTAAGTTTTGCAAAAGTTACAATAGAGCGATAATGTCAATTTTTTGAAAAATTCAAAATATCATAAAATTTTTACGGCTCAACCGATCTTAACCAAATTCAATGGCGATCACCGGCATATGAAAGCTCAAATTCATACCAATTTTTAGATCAATATCTCGAAAATTGAAAGAGTTATCGCGTAAACAGACATTTTTCAAAAAATTAAAAAACGCGTAATAATTTAACGATGAAGTGGATTTTAACAAAAATTTGTATGAACGATGAGGCTTGATCCCTCTATCTATGGTCCAAATTTCAGCTTGATATCTCACGGCCTTCTCGAGTTATAAAGGTTTACATTTTTCGATTGTGTAACACACACACACACACACACACACACACACACACACACACACACACACACACACACACACACACACACACACACACACACACACACACACACACACACACACACACACACACACACACACACACACACACACACACACACACACACACACACACACACACACACACACACACACACACACACACACACACACACACACACACACACACACACACACACACACGCACACGCACACGCACACACACACGCACACGCACACGCACACGCACACGCACACGCACACGCACACGCACACGCACACGCACACGCACACGCACACGCACACGCACACGCACACGCACACGCAAACGCACACGCACACGCACACGCACACGCGCACGCGCACGCACACGCGCACGCGCACGCGCACGCACACGCGCACGCGCACGCGCACGCGCACGCGCGCACACACACACACACATACATTTTTTCTAAATCACTTTTCTCGATGTTTTGGACCATTCTGAGTGTACTGACATGAAAATCTCGAAAAAAAAAATGTTCACGAAAACAAAGCTTCCTCTATGAGGAAGCAAAAAACATATAATTATTATTTGAATATTGCTCGAATAATTAAGTATTTGAATAACGAAATTGCGAGACAAAGAATTGTTCGACATCGTGATCTTTTTAAATTTTCAACATTCCAAATTTTGATAGAAAATCAGGTTATGAAATATTTTTTTTCCGCAAAGACCATGAAATCGACTATAAAAAAGATTCTTAGCACTTTTCCGTTTCGATTAGGCATTTTTCTGTAGTTTGTAAGGATAATAAAAAAAAAATTGTAAAATTTCGAGAAAAATCGTAATATTTTGTCTCACCGAAAAAAAATATAACTTTATTTCGTCAAAAAAAGTCAAAATTTTTTTCTCGCGTCTACGGAATTTTTTTACTAAAAACTACATTCAAAACCTCAAATTTTATATACTAAAAAATTTTTTGTACGATTGGTAATTTTGAATATATAGCGAATTGAAAAAAATTAGAATAAAAAAAATGATTATTAAATTTTGGACAAACGATAGGTGCCAAAATTCTGAAATAATTAGTGGATATTCGTGATACTCTAAACAACTTTGAAAAAAATTATGAACCATTTTTGCGACGAAAACATACTCAAATTGTAAGCATAATAATAAAAATTTTGTGAAATTTTGAGAAAAATCGTAATATTTTGTCTCACCGAAAAAAAAAAACTTTATTTCGTCAAAAAAAGTCCAAATTTTTATCTCTCGTCTACGGAAATTTTTTACTAAAAACTACATTCAAAACCTCAAATTTTATATACTAAAAAATTTTTTGTACGATTGGTAATTTTGAATATACAGCGAATTGAAAAAAATTAGAATAAAAAAAATGATTATTAAATTTTGGACAAACGATAGGTGCTAAAATTCTGAAATAATTAGTGAATATTCGTGATACTCTAAACAACATTGAAAAAAATTATGAACCATTTTTGCCGCGAAAACATACTCAAATTGTAAGCATAATAATAAAAAAATGTTGAGATTTTGAGAAAAATCGTAATATTTTATCTCACCGAAAAAAAAAAACTTTATTTCGTCAAAAAAAGTCCAAATTTTTTTCTCGCGTCTACGGAAATTTTTTACTAAAAACTACATTCAAAACCTCAAATTTTATATAGTAACAAATTTTTTGTACGATCGGTAATTTTGAATATACAGCGAATTGAAAAAAAATGGAATAAAAAAAATGATTATTAAATTTTGGGCAAACGATAGGTGCCAAAATTCTGAAATAATTTGGAGATGTTCGTGATACTCTAAACAACTTTGAAAAAAATTATGAAATATTTTTGCAACGAAAACATAATAACATTGCAAAAAGATCGAAATTAAAGTCTGGAGGTGGATGAAATTATGTGGAATCCCTCATATACGTTGGTACAAGTGCAGCAAATGCACTTGGATGCAGGTGAATCCGTGTGTAGTACATATAGAGTTTCAAGACTCGACGTTGTGCAGCGGCAAGTAGATCTAGGCCAGAGATTTCTATGCCCCGAAGGTCGAGGGCGTAACTATACGGTGATGTACACGTTTTCATAGACGCGTTATCTATATATATATAAATATATATATACATAGAATATATATACATATTTTTCAAGACCATTCTCTTCAGCATTGCTTTTTCTTTACAGTAAAATAATCAAGCAATTATCTCGTTACTTAATCGTAATAGAAAGAGTCGTCATCATTTTCAACGTCGAGTTTCCTTATTGCGCGTAGGTGTAAGCGGTGAAAAAAAAGCGGGAAGTGAATGCGATCGTCGATGCAGAGACGGGCGAGGTATGCGCGTATGCGTCTCGATCTTCCTTGCTGGAGAAAATCGAAAGTTGCCCTACTTTAGTATCAGCTCGACGGGCGGTCCCCCTTAAAGGTATTATTTCAATGTATGATCGTGATGCGGGCATCTCTCAATCCTTTGAAGTGGAAATTTTCAAGGTGTTGTTTTATGCTTGATTAAAATTCTAAAAGTTTTTTATGATATTGCAATTTTTTTTTTCAATAAAGAAATTTTTTTTTGGGCCATTTGACATGGAATACAACAATCATTTCACTGCTTTTGAATTTATTCATGGGTGTTGTTGTTTTTTTAATATTCTGGCGTATTGTCATGAAAATGTGGCAATATTGAAATTTTAAGAAAATCGAAATTTTGCTATTATTGTTTTTTTTGTTGAATTTAACTTATAAATCTCTGTAATATTAATGAATAATTATTATTTTTTCATAATAACTTGCAGTACGCATAGTAATTTTTGCGTTCTTTCAGCTGAATTTTTCATGCTCTGTACCGGGGGTCTTCAATAATTTTGCCGATTTTTTATCAAATAGTATTTTGAAAAAGAAATGACACGTATTTTTTTGTTTGGCGCTACGAGCAATATTTTACGACACACGATTTTTTGTAAAAACTTGAATTTTTTCGTGATTTATTATATATTGGAAATTAATAGTCGTATCGAAAAATGTCCAAGATTAAATTTGTTCAGTTTGCAAAGAACTACGTAATGTGTGTTGCAAATGTTATTTTAGTTTTTCTAAAAAAATTTTATATGAAGTCTTAACTTCATATAACAAAGTTTTTGGAAAATAAGAATATATTGTTTTGAAAAAAAGATCCACTTACAGAAAAATTATGTCTAAAATTATGATATTTTCAAAACAGCTTGTAATGATATTGCAATTTTTTTTTTCCAATAAGTAAATTTTTTTGCGCCATTTGACGTGGAATATAGCAACCATTTCACTGCTTTTGAATTTATTCATGGGTTTTGTTGTTGTTTTTTTAATATTCTGGCGTATTGTCATGAAAATGTGTCAATATTGAAATTTTAAGAAAATCGAAATTTTGCTATTATTGTTCTTTTTGTTGAATTTATCTTATAAATCTCTGTAATATTAATGAATAATTATTATTTTTTCATAATAACTTGCATCACGCGTAAAAAATGTTTGGAAAATTTCGAAACATTGAAAAAAGAATTAGTTTTCAATAAAATTTTAGAATCAAAATTTACGACCAAAATCTTTTGTTGGATTTCATTAAAAGTGAAGTTTGTTATCATCTGAAAAAAAATTTGTATATCTCTTCTTAAAAGCTCTGGATAATTGTTACCGAATAATAACAATAAAATCAATTGTACGATAAAGATTCATCTAAAAAAATATATATGTATATTTAAAAAAATTTAATTTATAAATTAAATTAATTTTATAAATATAATTTAAATTTATATTAAAAAAAATATATATATATATATATATTTAAAAAAAAAGATATATATATATATATTTTTAAATATAAATTTTTTTTTTTAATCAATATTTTAGAATACATTAAATAAATAAGGAATCTAAAATAATTGATAAAATAAATGAAAAATTCTGCAGTAGCATAATATTTCTACAATATATTGGGAAATCTGTCAAAATATTTCACAAACCAATGAAATGCATTATTTGATTTATTTTTATTATTTTCCCCTCTTACTTTGTCGAAAAACTTCGAACCATAACTGTCGTCCCGTTTTGCCACATTTCCTCAAAAATATCTTCAATCATACGCGTTATCTATATATTCGAAACTGAAAACAATTCGAGCGTTTGTTTTTCTGTCACGATCGATGAAATTTATAGTGGCTTTTCTCTATCGAGTACATAAAACTATTTTGAAGGCTCCGCTCTGTCGTGTGTATGAAGTAAAAATGTGGACTCTCTTGGTGCTACGTTATAATACTACTGGGTCATTCCATGTCAAATGGGCCACCAAAATTTAGCATGGTCGCAAAAAGTGTTCAAATTTTTTTTCAAAATTTCTTTCGAGTATCACGAACATCCACAAATTTTTTCAGAATTTTAGCATCTACGGTTTGCCCAAAATTTAATAATGATTTTTTTTATTTAATTTTTTTCGATTAAAAAATTTTCGAAAAATTACCGATCGTACAAAAAATTTGTTCTTGCATAAAATTTAAGTTCTTGAATATACTTTTTAATAAATAAATTTCCATGGACGTTTAACAAAAGTGTCAGTGTTAATAATTTTTTCAAAATTATTTTAGAGTATCACGAACGTCCATAAATAATTTCAGAATTTTTGCACCTACCAAAATTTAATAACGATCTTTTTTATTTCATTTTTTTTTCAATTCGTTGTATTTTCAAAATTACCGAGCGTACAAAAAATTTGTTCCTGTATAAAATGTAATTTTTTGAATGTCATTTTTAATAAAAAAAATTTCTATAGATGCTCAAACAAAAAATTCAGTGCTAATAATTTTTTCAAAAATTGTTTAGAGTATCCCAAACATCCACAAATCATTTCAGAATTTTAGCACCTACGATTTGTCCAAAATATAATAACGATTTTTATAATTACAATTTTTTAAAATTCGCCGTATATTCAAAATTACCGATCGTACAAAAAAAATTTTCCTACATAAAATGTAAGTTTTTGAGTGTCATTTTTAATAAAAAATTTTCCATGGAGATTCAAAAAAAATTTCGAAAATTTTTTTACGAAATAAAGTAATAATATTTTTTTTCGTCGAGATAGACAATTCCGATTTTTCTGAAAATTTAAGAGAATTTTCGTTGTTACGCTTATAAAGTATAGAAAAATTGGCGTGATGGCGAATTAATGGCCCACTTGAGTATAACGCGCCTGATGCACGTCGCAAAGACAAGTCCACTTTCTCGGGCGTGGAATTGTATATACCATCTTCCGAACTTCCTCCGCACGTCTCGTGAATGTCCCTCTCGATTCCCTCCTCCTATTCTGCGCTCTCTCTCTCTGGCTAAATCCTCACCGGAGCTTATTCTTATACCGAGAGTCGCAGTCTCTCGCCAACTTCGAAATCCGTTCCCATTTCCCATCAGGACGTCCGTACTTCCTCCGTCCTACGTATATATTCACTCAGTACAGTAGTAGTTTTAGATGCGCTTGTGTCAGACTCGCAACAGCAGAGGAATGCGTGAGCCACTATTTTATACAACATATATACGTATATATACGGGGAATTCCAGCTGAATTTTTCATGATCTGTCCCGGGGGTTTTCAATAATTTTGCCAATTTTTTATCAAGTAGTATTTTGAAAAATAAAAGACACGTATTTTTTTGTTTGGCCCTACGAGCAATATTTTACGACACACGATTTTTTGTAAAAACTTGAATTTTTTCCTGATTTATTATATATTGGAAATTAATAGTCCTATCGAAAAATTTCCAAGATTAAATTTGCACACTAAACTAATATAATATTTGCAATGTGTTAGATTTTCTAAAAAAAAGTTTATATGAAATCTTAACTTTATATAACAAAGTTTTTGGAAAACAAGAATATATTGTTTTGAAAAAAAAAGATCCACTTACAGAAAAATTCTGTCTAAAATTACGATATTTTTGAGACCCTATACAGCCTGGCAGGATTTTTTTTCGAAAAGTTCTACGTAATTGAAGTTTTTTCTAAGAATTCAGAATATTAAAAAAACTTCAATTAGGTAGAACTTCTTATTAAAAAATCGACCCATTCTGGTTAGGATCTTAAAAATTTCGAAATTTTAAGCAAAATTTTTCTGTAAGTATATAAAAATGATAAAAAGTGTAACTTTTTTGCAAAACGATAAATCGTTGTTTAACTTCATATAACAAAATTTCAGGAAAACTAAAAAAAAAATTTAATATACATTATGTAGCTCTTTGCAAACTGAACAATTTTTATCGTAGACATTCTTTGACAGGACTGTTAATTTCCAAGATATTAGCGATAAAAAATATATAAACCCAAAAAAATTGAAATTTTTATAAAAATTCGTGTGTCGTAAATATTGGTCGTAGCGCAAAACAAAAAAATACGTGTATTTTCTTTTTCAAAATACTATCTGATAAAAAATTGGCAAAATTATTGAAAGGCGTCAGGGTCAAAGCATGAAAAATTCTTATGGAATTCCCCATATGGTATATTTTATATAATATATATGTATATATATATGGGGAATTCCAGCTGAATTTTTCATGCTCTGTCCCGGGGATCTTCAATAATTGTGCCAATTTTTTATCAAATAGCATTTTGAAAAATAAAAGACACGTATTTTTTTGTTTGACGCTACGAGCAATATTTTACGATACACGATTTTTTGTAAAAACTTGAATTTTTTCGTGTTTTATTATATGTATATTGGAAATTAATAGCCGTATCGAAAAATTTCCAAGATGAAATTTGTTCAGTTTGCAAAGGACTACGTAATGTGTATTACAAATGTTTTAGTTTTTCTAAAAAAAATTTATACGAAGTCTTAACTTCATATAACAAAGTTTTTGGAAAACAAGAATATATTATTTTGAAAAAAAAAGATCCACTTACAGAAAAATTCTGTCTAAAATTACGATATTTTTGAGACCCTATACAGCCTGGCAGTATTTTTTTTCGAAACATTCTACGTAATTGAAGTTTTTTCTAAGAATTCAGAATATTAAAAAAACTTCAATTAGGTAGAACTTCTTATAAAAAAATCGTCTAATTCTGGTTACGATCTTAAAAATTTCGTAATTTTAAGCAAAATTTTTATGTAAGTATATAAAAATGATAAAGAGTGTAACTTTTTTGCAAAATGATAAATTGTTGTTTAACTTCATATACCAAAATTTCAGGAAAACTAAAAAAACATTTTTAATGTACATTATGTAGCTCTTTGCAAACTGAACAATTTTTAACCTAGACATTTTTTGATAGGACTGTTAATTTCCAAGATATTAACGATTAAAAATATATAAACTCCAAAAAATTGAAATTTTAATAAAAAATCGTGTGTCGTAAATATTGGTCGTAGCGCAAAACAAAAAAATACGTGTCTTTTCTTTTTCAAAATACTATCTGATAAAAAATTGGCAATATTATTGAAGGGCGTCAGGGTCAAAGCATGAAAAATTCTAATGGAATTCCCCATATGGTATATTTTATATAATATATATATGTATATATATGGGGAATTCCAGCTGAATTTTTCATGCTCTGTCCCGGGGATCTTCAATAATTGTGCCAATTTTTTATCAAATAGCATTTTGAAAAATAAAAGACACGTATTTTTTTGTTTGACGCTACGAGCAATATTTTACGATACACGATTTTTTGTAAAAACTTGAATTTTTTCGTGATTTATTATATGTATATTGGAAATTAATAGCCGTATCGAAAAATTTCCAAGATTAAATTTGTTCAGTTTGCAAAGAACTACATAATGTGTATTGCAAATATTATTTTAGTTTTTCTAAAAAAAATTTATATAAAGTCTTAACTTCATATAACGAAAGTTTTTGGAAAACAAGAATATATTATTTTGAAAAAAAAAAGATCCACTTACAGAAAAATTCTGGCTAAAATTACGATATTTTTGAGACCCTATACAGCCTGGTGGGATTTTTTTTCGAAAAGTTCTACGTAATTGAAGTTTTTTCTAAGAATTCAGGATATTAAAAAAACTTCAATTAGGTAGAACTTCTTATAAAAAAATCGGCCCATTCTGGTTAGGATCTTAAAAATTTCGAAATTTTAAGCAAAATTTTTCTGTAAGTATATAAAAATGATAAAAAGTGTAACTTTTTTGCAAAACGATAAATCGTTGTTTAACTTCATATAACAAAATTTCAGGAAAACTAAAAAAAAAAATTTAATATACATTATGTAGCTCTTTGCAAACTGAACAATTTTTATCCTAGACATTCTTTGACAGGACTGTTAATTTCCAAGATATTAGCGATAAAAAATATATAAACCCGAAAAAATTGAAATTTTTATAAAAATTCGTGTGTCGTAAATATTGGTCGTAGCGCAAAACAAAAAAATACGTGTATTTTCTTTTTCAAAATACTATCTGATAAACAATTGGCAAAATTATTGACGGGCGTCAGGGTCAAAGCATGAAAAATTCTGATGGAATTCCCCATATGGTATATTTTATATAATATATATATGTATATATATGGGGAATTCCAGCTGAATTTTTCATGCTCTGTCCCGGGGATCTTCAATAATTGTGCCAATTTTTTATCAAATAGCATTTTGAAAAATAAAAGACACGTATTTTTTTGTTTGACGCTACGAGCAATATTTTACGATACACGATTTTTTGTAAAAACTTGAATTTTTTCGTGATTTATTATATGTATATTGGAAATTAATAGCCGTATCGAAAAATTTCCAAGATTAAATTTGTTCAGTTTGCAAAGAACTACATAATGTGTATTGCAAATGTTATTTTAGTTTTTCTAAAAAAAATTTATATAAAGTCTTAACTTCATATAACGAAAGTTTTTGGAAAACAAGAATATATTATTTTGAAAAAAAAAAAAGATCCACTTACAGAAAAATTCTGTCTAAAATTACGATATTTTTGAGACCCTATACAGCCTGGCAGGATTTTTTTTCGAAAAGTTCTACGTAATTGAAGTTTTTTCTAAGAATTCAGAATATTAAAAAAACTTCAATTAGGTAGAACTTCTTATAAAAAAATCGTCTAATTCTGGTTACGATCTTAAAAATTTCGTAATTTTAAGCAAAATTTTTCTGTAAGTATATAAAAATGATAAAAAGTGTAATTTTTTTGCAAAATGATAAATTGTTGTTTAACTTCATATACCAAAATTTCAAGAAAACTTAAAAAACATTTTTAATGTACATTACGTGGCTCTTTGCAAACTGAACAATTTTGATCTTAGACATTTTTTGATAGGACTCTTAATTTCCAAGATATTAACGATTAAAAATATATAAACTCGAATAAATTAAAATTTTTATAAAAATTCGTGTGTCGTAAATATTGGTCGTAGCGCAAAACAACAAAATACGTATATTTTCTTTTTCAAAATACTATTTGATAAAAAATTGGCGAAATTATTCAAGGGCGTCAGGGTCAAAGCATGAAAAATTTTTATGGAATTCCCCATATGGCATATATATTTATATATATAAATGGTAGTCGAGCAAAGACTCTCAGTGTTTCTTTCTTTTGCGCCAGGCACAGAGCGAAAGAGACACGAGTGAATTTGTTGTTGCTAGCGAAGAATATATATACCACTAGAACCGCAAGAGTCGCTGAATAGAGGAGACGCATTCCTCCCACAAGCGAGTGATAGAAACTTTTTACGATCTACTGCATGAAATCTCTTGAGACGAGAAAAAGAATGAAAACGTACTGTGGTAGTGTAATGATGTATTAATATCACGATGTCGAGAGCGGCTTTTAACGTCACTATTAAAATTCAAGTTTTTTTTTTTTTGCTTACGTTTTTGCTGCACTATAAAAATATCGAGTGCAGTTGCAATTTGAATGGACGAATTGTAGCGAATAAACGGGAGTTTTTTTTGAGATCAATATAATTGTTGACTTAAGAGTGCTCCATATATTTTCAATTAAAAAATATTTAAATATTTGAAAATTTTGGTATTTGGCAAAAAGAGAAATTTAAAAAAAAATTTATTTGTGATAATGATGATAGTAAAAAGATTTTAAATAATAATAATGACGAAAAGTTACTGATAAATCAGTAAGAATAAAAATGGATTAATAAACTTTAAGAAAACTTTTTCTCTTGTATGGAATGAAATTGCTGATTTAAAATTTTTTTATTTTTTTTTATTGGTTTTGATATTTTCGATATCGAGCATTTTTTATGGCATTTTTATGGAACTGTGCGCTCCGTGATTTTGAAACTTTTTATGTGTTATTCGAAAACTTCTTCCGAAAACATTTCTGAATCGCAGGACTTTTCAAACATTTCGTAAAACCGAAAAATAAAAATTCATCGACCTGATAAAATTCTTTAAAAAATCATAGATATTCGAATAAATCATCGAATTTATTTCACGAGATGAAGAAATATCCTTTGAAAAATTTATTTTATTTCACTAGTTTATTAACTTAAATGAAAAGAAATTGTTAATAACATTTTACCTTGTAATATTTTTCAAAAAATTGCATTTTTGAAAAATGCACTTCTTCATTTTTACATGCAAATGCATTTTTTTTGTGGAATCAAAATGCATAATATATTTCAAATTCATATCCACTCCTTGTTCAATTTTTCCAGTATTTCTTGGATCTCAATAAAAAAACGATTTTTTACAAAATATCTAGCAAATATATTACGTTGGCAGATAAATAATTAAATGCCACAACATATCAGCACCACAAATCTATTCTAAATAAATAAATAAAAATAATACTAATTTAAAAAAAACAAACTCTCAAATCCAACATAATAAAGTATGTTAAATAAAAAAAACCCAATAGAAATTATTATAATTATAATCATAATTTAAATAATTATTTAAATTATAATTATAATCATAATTTCTATTACCTTTTTTTATTTTTTATTTATTTTTATCCGTATATCGCAAATTATAATAAAAATTATAATTTAATTATATTAATTATAAGTATGTTATATAATTTTGATTAGATTGCAAATTATAATTATAAATAATGATTTTGTCAATAAATCACGATTACTACTACTAATTTTTATTTTATTTTGTTTATTTTTATTGTTAAATGCAACATAATAAAGTATGTTAAATAAAAAAAGCAATAGAAATTATTACAATTATAATCATAATTTCTATTGCCTTTTTTTATTTTTTATTTATTTTTATCGGTATATTGCAAATTATAATTATAATTTAATTATATATATAATATAAATAATTATAATTATATTATATAATTTTGATTGGATTGCAAATTATAATGATAAATAATGATTTTGTCAATAAATCACGATTACTACTACTAATTTTTATTTAATTTTGTTTATTTTTATTGTTAAATGCAACATAATAAAGTATGTTAAATTTAAAAGAAGCAATAGAAATTATTACAATTATAATCATAATTTCTATTGCCTTTTTTATTTATTTTTTAATTTTTATCGGTATATTGCAAATTATAATTATAATTATAATTTAATTATATATATAATATATATAATTGTAATTATATTATATAATTTTGATTGGATTGCAAATTATAATTATAAATAATGATTTTGTCAACAAATCACAATTACTACTACTAATTTTTATTTTATTTTGTTTATTTTTATTGTTAAATGCAACACAATAAAGTATGTTAAATTTAAAAAAAGCAATAGAAATTATTACAATTATAATCATAATTTCTATTGCCTTTTTTATTTTTATCGGTATATTGCAAATTATAATAATAAATAATGATTTTGTCAATAAATCACGATTACTACTACTAATTGTTATTTTATTTTGTTTATTTTTATTGTTAAATGTTATTTCAATAGTATAGAAATTTATTAAGCCAGAATAACATTTTTTTTTTTAATATGATTTCAGGATCCCCCAAATTATCAATACAAGTATGAAATCGGCGATATCAATGGCAAAGAGAGTCAAGGAAAAGTGGAAACGAGATCGGGGGAACTGGCAAGTGGTCGATACTACGTGAACGACGAGCAATCGTCAACGGACGTCAAGTATTTCGCTGACGAGTGGGGTTATCATCCCCTCGTGAAGTACACCGCATCGGGCGATCATAGCGCAGCGACAACCCATTTCGCCCTCGGCGAACACGTCGTAAAGTCGCTACTCAATGGAAGCGAAGTCGTTAGTATTATTACAGCTGTATAAATATAGGCGCGATGGTTAGCGTGACAGCAGTTTCAGTATGCAATATGTGTTCTGCAAGGAAATTGAAGCGCGAAGTAGACAGTCATCGTTAAGTCCATTGGATTTTAATGGTCAAAGCTTCCACAGAATTATCGATTTTCCGTTCGATTCTCCTAGTAACTTCCATAAAAGTTGCAAATATTTTTTCAAAAAATAATAATAATCATTAAATAATGAAGATTTACAATTTCGATATTTAAAAAAAAAATATTTTTCGTTTTTATTCAAATACTTTTTTTAAAATAATAATGAGGGAATATTCTAAGGAAATAATTAATATAAATATATTTATAATAATGATTATAATGCTGGTGGTTTTACATGTCCATTTTTTTACATGGCTGTAAAGAAAAATAATAATATAATAATATAATAATAATCATTAAACCAACGAACCAGCATTTATTCGAACGAAATAATGAAGATTTACAATTTCGATATTAAAAAAAAATATTTTTCGTTTTTATTCAAATACTTTTTTTAAAATAATAATGAGGGAATATTCTAAGGAAATAATTAATATAAATATATTTATAATAATGATTATAATGCTGGTGGCTTTACATGTCCATTTTTTTACATGGCTGTAAAAAAAAATATATATAATAATATAATAATAATCATTAAACCAACGAACCAGCATTTATTCAAACGAAATAATAAAGATTTACAATTGCGATATTAAAAAAAAATATTTTTCGTTTTTATTCAAATACTTTTTTTTAAATAATAATGAGGGAATATTCTAAGGAAATAATTAATATAAATATATTTATAATAATGATTATAATGCTGGTGGTTTTACATGTCCATTTTTTTACATGGCTGTAAAAAAAAATAATATAATAATAATCATTAAACCAACGAACCAGCATTTATTCGAACGAAATAATGAAGATTTACAATTTCGATATTTAAAAAATAAATATTTTTCGTTTTTATTCAAATACTTTTTTTTAAATAATAATGAGGGAATATTCTAAGGAAATAATTAATATAAATATATTTATAATAATGATTATAATGCTGGTGGTTTTACATGTCCATTTTTTTACATGGCTGTAAAGAAAAATAATAATATAATAATATAATAATAATCATTAAACCAACGAATCAGCATTTATTCGAACGAAATAATGAAGATTTATAATTTCGATATTTGAAAAAAAAATATATTTCGTTTTTATTCAAATACTTTTTTTAAAATAATAATGAGGGAATATTCTAAGGAAATAATTAATATAAATATATTTATAATAATGATTATAATGCTGGTGGTTTTACATGTCCATTTTTTTACATGGCTGTAATAGATAGATATTTTTATAATATATGATAAATCAGTGAAAACCTAAAAAAAAATACGTGAGATTTTTTAAAATGAGATCAACATTTTTTTTATATACTCTCACTGGAGTTTCACTTTTTTATTTTTTATTTTGCTTCCTCGTAGAGAAAACTTTGTTTTCGTGCGTAAATTCTTTTTCGCGTTTTTTTTCTGTCATGTGCACTCAAAATTCAAAGTTGCATATTTCAAGAACTGCTTTAACAATCGGGCTTAAATTTAGCAAAAATGTGAAATAGATCGACGCCTTTGTTTGTGGTAATTTTAAAAATGAATTTAAAAATATGTTCAAATTTTATTTGACTTTGAAATTTTCGAAAAATGTCTGCACGTTCTCTAGCATTCGCAAATTTTGAGCTATTGAGTTAAATAATTTTTTATGAATCTAGCTATGTTAAAGGAGTATCGGTACTGAATTTCGAATGAATCTGTAATTAAGTTTGGTTTTTATGTAATTTTGAATTTTTCAAAAAAATTTCGTTTTTCTCAAACTCACGTAAAATCTCACCAAATCGACTGAAATTTTCTACAGATGAAAAATAACATTCAGCCCTACTACCCACCAAATTTGGTCGTGATCGGTAAAGCGGTTTGGATTTTACGTGATTTTGAATTTTTCAAGAACTATATAGATAATGAAAAAAGCTGAAAAGTAGAATTTTGCACATTGTTTCCTAATGAATTTTCATTTTTACAGAGCTTCATCTATGAGAAAGCCAAAATTAATAAATGAACTTACTCATAGAGTTGATTTTGTGAAAAATGCAAAATTAATGAGGAACCAATGTGCAAAATTTAACTTTGCAGCTTTGTGTTTAGTATTCGCTTCGCAAGGAAATAGAAGCTTGAAATGGTCACCGTAAAGTTCATTGCATTTTAATCGTCCCAAAGCCTCGCTGTCCGCAAAACTATTGACTTTTCGCTCATTTCTGCTACTAGCTTTCATCCATTCAACATGGAAAGTGTTTAACCAAAGTTTGGTAAAATGTTCGACATCCCATGTTCTAATCATCCTAACGTCTGTCTGTTAAATAATATAGGGTGAAGAGGTGAAATTGTCAGGACAAAAAGGCCGCAGTAACCAACTTTATCGACAGCACCAACATCGTCGACGTCGTCCTATTCAATTGATACAGCCATACACGCCATTGGCTATTCAGGAAGCAGGTGTCAGTGAAGAGAATGAGGGAACTTCTCGGAAATCCCAATCTATAGAGGCCCACGAGCTGGATAGTAGCGATAGTAGCACCGCGTCATCCGTCAATTCGCCCCTAAATTACGAACTTCAACGAACTGTCTCCCGAGGTTCAGCATACCGTGAGGCTGTAACGGGTTTCCAGGAAAATTTTAATAATTACGTCACTCTACCGCGTCCTAGTCAAGAATCCTCCCAGTCTGCTGGATTATTGACTAACAATCAAGAGCGACAGCAAGAACTATCATATTCCAGGACATCAACCACTCCCGATTATCGATCGTATTCAAGACCGGAAATCTACGTGACGAATCCTTCGACCCTAAGATCATTATCCTCGGAGGAAGTAAACGGACACGAAAATTCCAACGATTTGTTTTCAACAGTAGCCGACGATTTTTTGGTGGTTCAGAACGCTGGAAGTTTTGGTCGTAGATTGAAACCAGTTGGTCCTAAGGTTTACCCAAATTCCATTGAGTTCCAGAGTCAAAGCAAAGGGACTGAAAGCTCAGTGAAGTCTTCCTACGAAGCTTCGACTTCAAGACCGATTTTCAGTACTTCAAGCTCGAGAAACACATACTCGGATCTTGGGACATCTTCTTACGCTTCGTATTCGACGACCACACCAAGAACCAGCATTTCCTACTCGACAGAAGTTGACGACGGAAGACATTACTCAACGACGGCCATTCCTGATTTTCAGGACATTAAGAACAGCGCGAGTTCGGTAACGTCGTCAAATGACTACAAAAACTCGATAGCCGATTTCCATCAAGACAATTCGGTGTCCGGTGCTTACGCGGGTATATTTTCCAAGATCTTTCCCAGCAGCGAAGGACAGAATTCCAGGGAACAAGCCAATTCCCTATTGACAGGCAATTCACCGTTGATTCATTACGGAGATTTCGACAGAAACGTGAATCTTACTAAAGCGGAGGGATTAACGACGCCGGGATTGTCGTCTTATGGCAAACGTCGGGATCACGAGTTGTACGTGACACTGAGACAATCGTTGGATTCGGAGATACGAGATTTGCCTTTGGTTCACTCATCGACGCCTCAGACTGTTTCGACTTTCAATTCGAAACCTATAGTCGTAGCTGAATTACTTGATTACAATAAGGACAAGGGTTTTGAGTATAGCACGACGTTTCCCTGCAAGGACGAGGGTCTGGAGAGCAGCACAATAATGCCTAGTGTATCAAGTACCGTTTCCTCGTTAATTGACGCCCATGACACTGTCCTCGTAACTCCTAAGCTTCAGACATCGCACAGTCACATAACGACCTCATCAGTGATCTTAAATCCCATTCAAGCCGGTGTATCTCTGGTAAACGCCGGCGAAACGGAGCTGATAACAAGTGACGAGCAGTTGAACAGATCGCCAGCACCGGTCAGTGAAAATATCGAGGGTGAAAGTGGTGTTGACGTGATAAAAAACTTGTCGGTAAGTCAGAGCAACGAATTAGGAAAGCTGGGAACGGAGACGAGGGTCCAGCTTTACGAGAAAATAAATCCGGCGTTTGGTCAGCCAGAGAGCGAGGCAAACGCCATTGGAAAATCGATAGTCAACAGCGGCACTCTCGGTAACGTCCAGGGCGATGCGCCAGTAGTGGAGAACTCGCAGGATCAGCAAATTGAGATTCAGAAGTCGGTGGAGATATATCAGAACGCGCCCGTGCACGAAATACATTATCCGGCTCAAGTGATCACACAGGTAAGTGGCATCAATCACCAGCAACTACAGCAGGAGGAGCAACACCAGCAGAACGGTGGTAGCTCGGCAAATCAGCAAGAGGAGCATAGCAGTTACCTCCAGTCACAGGAGGTTGGGAATGCCAAACAGTTTCGCCAAGAGGAAGAGCGATACAACATTGGGCAGGTGGAGCATCGCGAGCAGCAACATCAATCGCTCAACACTCAGATCTCGTTAGATAGCAGTCCAGTTACTCCAGCAAGTGGAACAGCTTACCTTGGTAATCTTGTACGTCACGACAACGAACTAGTGGATTATGCCAGTCAGCAGAACAGCCACAACCAGATGTTGAGCAACGGCCACGAAGATCACGTCAACATAATCAAGCTTATACGCGAGAATATACCAGAGGTTAAATACTCACCCGCCAAATCACCACAGATAAACGTACAAGTCTATCGTAACGATGTAGCGGAAGGTAATAATCAGCAACAGATTGAAAATCTTCAGGAAGCTGTGGATGTACATCAGCAGCTGCAAGCTGAAGCCGATGCTAAACAGGACCGTGCCAATAAGGCGCGTTCACAACTACAGACTATATTGAGCGAATCCGAAAGCGTGCAACGTTATTTCAACGGCGCTGAGTGGACGAGATTTCAAATTCAGCAGGAACAACGTCATCAGGAAAATCAGCAACAGGCGAGACTTCAGGAAGCCGCTCAGTTGGAGCTTCTAAGGTCAAAACCTGTTAAAGAAAACATCGAGGAGACGTTGAATAATGGAAGGAATGCACAACATCAACAGTCGATAATCGTGCCATACGCTCAGTACAATACGGCGAATGAGAAGAATCTTCAGCAGGATTTTGGCAATATTGTCGAGGAAATAGGGACTCCAGCTCAAGCTCCACCTCAACTATATCCGGCGCCGATCGTCGCTGAAAGAATCGTTGAGAAAACGGTACACGTACCGCAGCCCTATCCCGTTGAGGTACCGAAGATAATCGAGAAGAAAGTACCTTATCCCGTGGAGAAAATAGTGGAGAAAAAGGTGCCCTATCCCGTGGAAAAGATAATAGAGAAGAAGGTCCCAGTGCCACAGCCTTATCCAATTCATATACAGGTGCCGGTTGACAGGGTTGTCGAGAAACAAGTGCAAATACTTCAGCCTTATCCCGTTCATGTTGAAAAGATAATCGAGAAGAAGGTGCCGTACCCGGTTCAGCGGCTTGTCCCTCAACCCTATCCGGTTCACATACTTCAGCCTTACCCGGTGGAGAAGATAATCGAGAAACCGGTCCACATACCGGTTACCATCGAGAAGATCGTAGAGAAGAAGATCCACGTCCCTCATCCCTATCCAGTTCAGATACCGATAAAAGTACCTTATCCAGTTGAGGTAACGAAGTACATCGAGCAATCGGTTCAAGTGCCTTATGGAGTACGTTACGGTGTAAGTTATCAACAGATCATGAAGCCACAATCGTCGAATGGCCTTTATGCCACGCAGGGTTCGACCTCTGTACCGCTTTATGGTCTTTCACTAGTAAGCAATCAATACCGCGATCACAATCGCGTCAATAACACTCAGCAAGCTTTCCAGGGCTACACTTACAACAAACCGGCGATTGCCTTTGTAACCGGACGCGTTGATCCTACGAACAATCAGCAAAAATCTAATGGCTGGGAACAATTTGCTTATGGAAAAGCTTCGGGACTGGACAATCAATATCATCATCAAGGCTTTGCCAAGAAATCATACTCCAGCTACTCGCCCAAATTGTCATTGTCGGCTCATCCATCTTACAGCTATTCCAGCCTAAATAGAAGACACGTGCCACATCGTCAAACTAACTCTGTAGGCGGGGAAAAAGTTGGAAGCAAGGATGAGTATGTTGGTCCTGTACCCGCTTTACAACAGCACAAACCACAGCAGCAGGTGGAACTCTCACAGTCGAATCCACATCAGAAGAGCAGATCACGAAGTTCGTCGGATCAACAGCAGCAGCAATTACCACTTCAGCCCCTACAGCAGCATTCGACTGCGGTCACCCGTGCTGCTTTGGTTTCAACTTCGGTTGCTTCGTCGAGACGAGCAAGGCAACAGCAGCAGCAACAGCAGCAACAACAAGAAAATACGCCTCACTATCAAACGGGTCCCGGTGCTTTTAGGCAATCGAAGATTGAATACGGTTTCAAACCACCGATGATACCGTCCATCCAGTACGACGAAAAGACGGCTACAAAGGTGGAGAACTGACACAGTGGAGACCACAGACTCTTTGAACTTATGTATTCCAAACCTCACTGTATATTTTCCCACCCCAAAGTCCACCCCTCGATCGTAATTACCGATTAACGTGTATTTAAAATATAATTAGAAAGTAGATTATAAGACAAGTGCCCAGAGATCGTAACCGTGAGTGTGTCATACAAAAGTCGCAAGATCTCTCCGAGTAATTAATTCACCCTCGATCTAATCATCACGCATTTTTTCACTGTCATTCCAACATCGCATACTTTTGTACATTATTAATTATTATTATTGTTATTATTACTTTTTGTAAAATAATAAAAGAGAATGAACTTTTTCTACGTAATTCGTTATGGTGGAGAGTTAATTATCCAACAAGGTGGATCTGCGTGTGATGGTCTATTATCTCGTTAGCCTGGCAGTTGAATATACTGCATTCAACTGCAGCAACGCAAGCTTTTTAATTATGCGAGTAGGACGTAGAAGACAAAGGAAGAATAATTAAATACAAAGAAATTAAGGGTGATAGAGATAAAACATAAGAGATCGGATGTCGGTAGATAATTTGACTGCCGTGGATCGAGTGTCCAGATATGGTCGTGCGGTTTTAATGTAGTATATATAGAAGCATATACTTCTGATGCTGAAGAAGAGGGCGCTGGAGCTTTGTCTTGTCTTTTGACTTTCGATTTTACACGATCCAACTGCAACAACTCAAGGTTTTTAATTATGCGAGTTGGAAGTTGAGAACAAAGTGAGGATAAAAAAAAAGAAAACAAGGGTGAAAGAGATCGGCATATCGGTAGATAACTCGACTGCGGTGGATCGACCCGTGCAGAAATTAGTTCGGGCAGCCGCGATTAAATAAGGGGCCTCTTTAGGTATAAACGTGGCATCCACAATAGGGAATCTACTCTAGAACCCTACTAGGCTCAACAGAGGCGACCACGACAAAGTTCGGGGCCTAATCAGGCTTAAATGTGGAACCCTCACTAGGGTCGCCTATATTGAGTCTCTAAAGGCCCCGTACTTCAAGCGTGATTAGCCTAGTAGGGCCCCTAATAGAACTGGGGCAAACTAGAAAGGGCCAAGTCAGAGCCCCAACTATTTTTCTACATGGGGAGTGTCCAGATATGGTCGTGCAGTTTTACTGTAGCATATATGGAAGCATATAAGTCTGATGCTCAAGAAGAGGGCGCTGGACTTTTGACTTGCCGTTTGCCTTTCGATTTTACACGATCCAACTGCAACAACTCAAGGTTTTTAATTATACAAGTAGGAAGTTGAGAACAAAGAGAAAATAAAAGAAAGAAAATAAGGGTGAAAGAGATAAAACATAAGAGATCGGCATATCGGTACCTAACTCGACTGCGGTGGATCGACCCGTGCAGAAATTAGTTCGGGCAGCCGCGATTAAATAAGGGGCCTTTTTAGGTATAAACGTGGCATCCACAATAGGGAATCTACTCTAGAACCCTACTAGGCTCAACAGAGGCGACCACGACAAACTTCGGAGCCTAATCAGGCTTAAATGTGGAACCCCAACTAGGGTCGCCTATAAGGCCCCGTACTTCAAGCGTGACTAGCCTAGTAGGGTCCCTAATAGAACTGGGGCAAACTAGAAAGGGCCAAGTCAGAGCCCCAGAGAGTCGTGCGGTTTTACTGTAGCATATATGAAAGCATATAAGTCTGATGCTCAAGAAGAGGGCGCTGGACTTTTGACTTGCCGTTTGACTTTCGATTTTACACGATCCAACTGCAACAACTCAAGGTTTTTAATTATACCAGTAGGAAGTTGAGAATAAAGTGAAAATAAAAAAAGAAAATAAGGGTGAAAGAGATAAAACAAGAGATCGGCGTATCGGTAGATAACTCGACTGCGGTGGATCGAGTCACCAGATATGGTCGTGCGGTTTTACTGTAGCGTATATAGAAGCATACACTTCTGATGCTGAAGAAGAGGGTGCTGGACGGTCATGAATCACCTGCCGGGCTCAGCTTATAGGAAATTTACTCTCAACGTCATATATATATATCCGACGTAGCCTCTCGGTTGGAAATACACACACACACACTCGCACACACACACACTCACTTTTCCAAGCATAAGCCTCCGACATCCCTACCTTATGTTCTCCCATCGTCTTTTACGACATATGGACGAAATGGATTTTATTTCGGTGCGACGCGTGCTACCATATCGTTTTCTTCATGCTATGGGATTATAGCGGCTAGTAGCTCCTAGGAAAGAGGCGTTGGACTAACGTTGGTTCGCGACGATGTGTCTACGTCCTCCCAACACCCAAACCATACCCTTCGACCAAGACCTTTATACCTATCCTCTTTCACTTACCAACCTTCACGAAAAACCCTCTTTTTCTCTTCCTCTACTTCAGAACCATTTCTACTTGTGGAAGGCACCGGCTTCCAGAGAAACCATCGCACACGTTAAGCACAGAGAGTCTTGGCCTGACCCCCGGAGGCCTTCGTTCGAGGTTTACAGCTTCTACTACCGAGAGCGAGTTTCACGTCCATTAAACCCACGACGACACACTCGAAACGTGCTGCTGCAGCAGTACCAGCTACAGGAGCAACCGGAAGCATCAACGCCCCTCTCTAAGAGAGAGAGAGAAGACTTTCTCTCTCTCTCTATCTTTCTCTCTATGGCGCACAACCCACCCACAGCTTCAGTGAAGCAGCAGAGCGCAGCAGCAGCCACAATATCGTGAAATTTTCACGGCTCTCGCACTCCGCTCTGCTACCTACCCCTATATTGATCCGCGAATGTCCTAGTCCTGCCGGGCTCGTGGTTGGGACATTGGCACAGGTCATGATTATACCAGTTATCGAGCTATCTGATCTATCCTCTATGGGGTTGGTAATGAAAACTTTTTGGGGTGTACAGAAAATGTTGATGGAGAGTTTAATACTTGGCGTGGTCATTGGTACATTAGTATGGAGGCTTTGAGTGAAATGATGATAGATGCTAATTATGAAATATTCGAGTGGAAATTTTTAATCCGGATAGTAATATTCTTTGGATCATTGTGTGAGTGGAAATTGATATTGGGGGATATATTAAATGCGGATTTGTATATTTTTTTTTTGGTACGTAGTCTGACTGTCAATTCGGAAAATCAAACGGGGGAAAAAGTCAGTTTTTTTTATTCATGGTAAAAAGTGTTATTGGTATTTTCTGTGGTAGAATATGCGACTTGAGAATGATAAGGAAGGCCAAAATTCGATATCTTGAAGAAAAAAAATGTAGGTTGGATTTTCCGACCGGAAGTCGGATCTGCGAATTCTGTAATCAGAAACGGATAAAAGTCAATTTTTTAAAAATCATGTTAAAAATGCTTGTAACCGGTATTTTATGTGGTAGAATATGCGACTTGAGAACGATAGTCAAGACTAAAATTCGATATCTTGAAGAAACAAAAATTTAGGTTGAATTTTCCGACCGGAAGGCCGATCTGTGAATTCTGGAATCAGAAAAGGAAAAAAGTCAATTTTTTTAAAATCATGGTAAAAATGGTTGTAACCGGTATTTTCTGTGATAAAATATGCGACTTGAGAATGATGGTCAAGGCTAAAATTCGATATCTTGAAGAAAAAAAATTTAGGTTGAATTTTTCGACCGGAAGTCCAATCTGCGAATTCTGTAATCAGAAACGGATAAAAGTCAATTTTTTAAAAATCATGTTAAAAATGCTTGTAACCGGTATTTTATGTGGTAGAATATGCGACTTGAGAACGATAGTCAAGACTAAAATTCGATATCTTGAAGAAACAAAAATTTAGGTTGAATTTTTCGACCGGAAGTCCAATCTGCGAATTCTGTAATCAGAAACGGATAAAAGTCAATTTTTTAAAAATCATGTTAAAAATGCTTGTAACCGGTATTTTATGTGGTAGAATATGCGACTTGAGAACGATAGTCAAGACTAAAATTCGATATCTTGAAGAAACAAAAATTTAGGTTGAATTTTCCGACCGGAAGGCCGATCTGTGAATTCTGGAATCAGAAAAGGAAAAAAGTCAATTTTTTTAAAATCATGGTAAAAATGGTTGTAACCGGTATTTTCTGTGATAAAATATGCGACTTGAGAATGATGGTCAAGGCTAAAATTCGATATCTTGAAGAAAAAAAATTTAGGTTGAATTTTCCGACCAAAAGTCCGATCTGTGAATTCTGTAATCAGAAACGGAAAAAAGTCACTTTTTTTTAAATTATGGTAAAAATGCTTGTAACCGCTATTTTATTTGGTAGAATATGCGACTTGAGAATGATAGTGAAGGCCAAAATTCGATATCTTGAAGAAAAAAAATTTAGGTTGAATTTTCCGAGCGGAAGTCGGATCTGCTAATTCTGTAATCAGAAACGGAAAAAAGTCACGATTTTTAAAACCATGGTAAAAATGGTTGTAACCGCTATTTTATGTGGTAGAATATGCGACTTGAGAATGATAGTGAAGGCCAAAATTCGATATCTTGAAGAAAAAAAATTTAGGTTGAATTTTCCGACCGGAAGTCCGATCTGTGAATTCTGTAATCAGAAACGGAAAAAAGTTAATTTTTTTTAAATCATGGTAAAAATGGTTGTAACCGATATTTTATGTGGTAGAATATGCGACTTGAGAACGATAATGAAGACTAAAATTTGATATCTTGAAGAAAAAAAATTTCAGTTGAATTTTCCGACCGGAAATCCGATCTGTGAATTCTGTAATCAGAAACGGAAAAAAGTTACGATTTTTAAAATCATGGTAAAAATGCTTCTAACCGGTATTTTCTGTTATAGAATATGCGACTTGAGAACGATATTGAAGACTAAAATTTGATATCTTGAAGAAAAAAAATTTAGGTTGAATTTTCCGACCGGAAGTCCGATCTGCGAATTCTGTAATCAGAAACGGATAAAAGTCAATTTTTTAAAAATCATGTTAAAAATGCTTGTAACTGGTATTTTATGTGGTAGAATATGCGACTTGAGAACGATAGTCAAGACTAAAATTTGATACCTTGAAGAAAAAAAAATTTAGTTCGATTTTCCGAGCGGAATTCGGATCTGCGAATTCTGTAATCAGAAACGGAAAAAAGTCAATTTTTTTAAAATCATGGTAAAAATGGTTGTAACCGGTATTTTCTGTGATAGAATATGCGACTTGAGAACGGTGGTCAAGACTAAAATTCGATATCTTGAAGAAACAAAAATTTAGGTTGAATTTTCCGACCGGAAATCCCATCTGTGAATTCTGGAACCAGAAACGGAAAAAAGTCACGATTTTTAAAACCATGGTAAAAATGGTTGTAACCGGTATTTTCTGTGATAGAATATGCGACTTGAGAATGATAGTGAAGGCCAAAATTCGATATCTTGAAGAAAAAAAATTTAGGTTGAATTTTCCGACCGGAAGTCCGATCTGTGAATTCTGTAATCAGAAACAGAAAAAAGTCACTTTTTTTTAAATCATGGTAAATCATGATTTTCTGTGATAGAATATGGGATTTGAGAACGATAGTGAAGCCCAAAATTCGACATCCTGAAGAAATAAATTTTTGTTTAGATTTTCCGACGGGAAGTCACATCTGTGAATTCTATAATCAGAACCAGAAAAAAGTCACTTTTTAAAAAATCATCCGACCAAGCACCAAGTCCTTCAGAAACCAAAATTTCACGATAAGTTAAAGAAGAAAAGAATTTTAATACCACAATGAGTGGAGTCTGATGATAAATGAGATTATTCCGGAAATTTCATCCACAAACGAGGATGAACTGAAAATTGAAATGGTGCGCTACGTTGGAAAGCGGTGTAGATATGTGTGTAGCGTGTGCTGAATAGTCACAGCTTAATTATTTAATTAACTATGTTCCAAATATCCTATATGCATATTTCATTACTTGCTGGTCTCATTTCTCTAAACCCGAGCAAATCCCCCCTTAATAATTACACACTTCGTGACGAATTAATTATACAATTTAGCGATATGCGTGAGAGAAGATATATAAAAAAAAATAAAAAAAAAAAAATAACAGAAAATTTAATTTTCCTTTCTCAGAATAAACCTTGTCATTCGAGCTGGTTTCACCGTATAAAACAATTTATTCCGCGTTAATAATTCGTAGCGGTGAAACCGAGAGACACGAAACTCAGCGAACTGTGTATAAACCAAACTTTGAATATAACTTGTCTGTGGCCAATAGATGTGACCATTAGCCTCGGTGGCAAACGGCAATTTATAGACTATATACAGGAGAAGCATTCGCAGGGGTTAATTTTTTATTGAATTTTAGTACTTTTTTTTTTTTTTTTTTTTTTTTTTTTTCTCGACCATATATCGAATCGTACACGAAGCTTCGATCGTCCAGCCATCCAAAAGCTTTGACGCCCGTATATTTGATTTATCGCAACGCCACAAATTGCCTTTTGACTTTCGATTTTACACGATTCT
Organism: Ephialtes manifestator; assembly: GCA_963970395.1. Taxonomy (NCBI): domain Eukaryota; kingdom Metazoa; phylum Arthropoda; class Insecta; order Hymenoptera; family Ichneumonidae; genus Ephialtes; species Ephialtes manifestator. The sequence goes on along the minus strand of OZ019969.1, from coordinate 3,619,188 downwards.
TTATTTTTATACATTTTCTTTTTTTTTTTCTTTTTTTTTTTTTTTTTTTTTGTTTTCCGATATAACTGACGTTTATTTATAGTTCAATGCTAGAACGTAGAAAAAAATGGAGACACGTCAGTCAAACGTACAAATTCGCTCGGACATATGCGTGTATATGTATATATGTATATATGGGGCATTCCATACCGTTTCGACCTGGGTCGGACCCTCGACCTCTCGGATTTGGTCGAAAATTTTTTATATGATTGGACCAACTCCAAAAAGTACTGGAAAATTTTTTCAGATTTTTTTCATTTATTTATTTTTTTTTTACGATTTTTTAAAGGTAACATATGGTTAGCCCAAATTTGAAAATCTGAAAAAAATCTCAAAAATTATGCATGAAATAACAAAATTTTTGAGCCTAAAGCCAAAGTGGGCCGGGTTTTGCTTCTATTTTTTTTCTATAAAAAACTATTAAAAAATTTAGAAACAAAAGAGGAAAAGTTATCAAATTTTTCTAAACTGCGAGTTGCACAAAATTACGAAAAAAAACATTCCTCGTGGAGTACAGGATTGAGTCAGATAACAAAATTAGATTTGTTGTGCGGTAGAATCTAATTTGATTTTATTGTTTGTTCATCTCAGCTGCACTCGGTGATCTTGAATTTTTTTTGTATTCGAAGGTGCGATCACTTTTTAAATTATCATCATTGACATCTGATATTATCAATGGAATCCTTTGATTAGCGTAGCTTGTCAATTCTAATTCATGAGTATTTTTTTGGAAATAGGAAAAACTATTCGATAAGAATGTTATATAATTCTAGAAATTGCTGTATTACAAATAATAAAAAAACATGAAAATTGAAATTCTCACAGCACTTCCTCTTTTTTTCCATAAACATTCTTCCGCAAGAAATTATATCGTTATTATTTGGCTTCCTCAGAGAGAAACTCTGTTTTGCGATTCCGGCCTGATTTAACAGTGAACATATTTTCTATGAATCGCATTTTTTTTTTACGAAAAGAAAGCACTTGCAGAAGAAAGCAATATTTTAGAAAAATTTGATAACTTTTCCTCTTTCGTTTCTAAATTTTTGAATAGTTTTTTATAGAAAAAAAAATAGAAGCAAAACCCGACCCACTTTGGCTTTAGGCTCAAAAATTTTGTTATTTCATGCAGAATTTTTGAGAATTTTTTCAGGTTTTTAAATTTGGGCTAACGATATGTTACCTTTAAAAAATCGTCAAAAAAATAAATAAATGAAAAAAATCTTAAAAAATTTTCCAGTACTTTTTGGAGTTGATCCAATCATATAAAAAATTTTCGACCAAATCCGAGAGGTCGAGGGTCCGACCCAGGTCGAATCAGTATGGAATGCCCCATATGTATATGTATATACGATTGACGATTCAACTGGTACCTGAACGATCTGTTATTTTGCTACGGCATTGCTGATTTATTGTAACATTTCGATTTTTTTGTAGAAACTGCATTCGAGCACCACGAGATTCTCTGGAAATACTGAATTTCAATGGGAAAAAAACGGCTGTTTTTTTTGTAGCCAAAGGCTTTATTGTTTATTTTATTAGTTTTTTTCTTTCTTTTTTTTTGTTCTGCTCCTCTGTTTCTGAATAATACCAGACTTTTTATTCTTTTTATCTCACACTTTTCAAATTATTTAATGTATTGTAAAAGTATATGGGTGATTCTATTTAAAAAAATCGACATTGCATATTCTGGAATTGCTTTTTTTTTAATTTATGACTTTACTTGAATTGAAAATATTATCGTGATTTTGGGGAAAAAAATTTATTTACAAGGAAAATAAAGGAAATTAAAAAATTGCAAGGTAGAATTTTGGACATTTGTTTAAATATTACGGAATGAAAATCAATCTAAATAATTCATTTTATTAATTCATCAAATTTTAATAGAAATCCACGACATTGGATTCTGTAAATTTCCAATTTTATTAGTAAATACACGATCTTCGACACGAGCATTTCACTTTTTTTTTAAATATCTGAAAAAGCAGTGAAAAAAATGAAAACACTTTAAAACAGATTTTTTCAGAGGTTAACATTTTTTTATTTCTATTTTTATTGAAATAATTTAATTTTTCCACTTTTATTGGTTGAAAGTAATAATTGAAAATTTAAAAAAATATTATCGATTGGAAAAAAAATTGTAGCCTAAAATTTCGTTATCAATATGGAAGCGAATTATTTTGAAAATATTAATATCAAATAATTAATAAATCATAGAGAAACAGAATATGATAGTAATTAGATGGTAAAAACTTTGAAACCCGATTGCCAATAATAATAATAATTGAAAAAGCGACGATTGGGAGTTGGATGCTTATTTATTGTGAAAAATATCTACTTCGTAAATATCCATCAATTTTTCTCGCTCAACTCGTGCGCACACAAAATCTAACATTTTTTATTTTTTAGAAATTTTTCTAAATTTTTTTTTTCTAGAATTTTTCCACTTGTATTGGTTGAAAATAATAATTGAAAATAAAAATAATATTATGAATTAGAAAAAAAAATTTGAGTCTAAAATTTGCCAGATCTCCACACAGAATACTTATATATTTCGTTATCAATATTGAAGCGAATTATTTTGAAAATATTAATATCAAATAATTAATAAAACATAGAGAAACAGAATATGATAGTAATTAGATGGTAAAAACTTTGAAACCCGATTGCCAATAATAATAATAAATGAAGAAGCGACGATTGGGAGTTGGATGCTTATTTATTGTGAAAAATATCTACTTCATAAATATCCATCAATTTTCCTCGCTCAACTCGTGCGCACACAAAAACTAACATTTTTTATTTATTAGAAATTTTTCTAAATTTTTTTTTCTAGAATTTTTCCACTTGTATTGGTTGAAAATAATAATTGAAAATAAAAATAATATTATGAATTAGAAAAAAAAAATTGAGTCTAAAATTTGCCACATCTCCACACAGAATACTTATATATTTCGTTATCAATATTGAAGCGAATTATTTTGAAAATATTAATATCAAATAATTAATAAAACATAGAGAAACAGAATATGATAGTAATTAGATGGTAAAAACTTTGAAACCCGATTGCCAATAATAATAATAAATGAAGAAGCGACGATTGGGAGTTGGATGCTTATTTATTGTGAAAAATATCTACTTCATAAATATCCATCAATTTTTCTCGCTCAACTCGTGCGCACACAAAATCTAACATTTTTTATTTTTTAGAAAATTTTCTAAATTTTTTTTTCTAGAATTTTTCCACTTGTATTGGTTGAAAATAATAATTGAAAATAAAAATAATATTATGAATTAGAAAAAAAAATTTGAGTCTAAAATTTGCCAGATCTCCACACAGAATACTTATATATTTCGTTATCAATATTGAAGCGAATTATTTTGAAAATATTAATATCAAATAATTAATAAAACATAGAGAAACAGAATATGATAGTAATTAGATGGTAAAAACTTTGAAACCCGATTGCCAATAATAATAATAAATGAAGAAGCGACGATTGGGAGTTGGATGCTTATTTATTGTGAAAAATATCTACTTCATAAATATCCATCAATTTTTCTCGCTCAACTCGTGCGCACACAAAATCTAACATTTTTTATTTTTTAGAAATTTTTCTAAAATTTTTTTTTCTAGAATTTTTCCACTTGTATTGGTTGAAAATAATAATTGAAAATAAAAATAATATTATGAATTAGAAAAAAAAATTTGAGTCTAAAATTTGCCAGATCTCCACACAGAATACTTATATATTTCGTTATCAATATTGAAGCGAATTATTTTGAAAATATTAATATCAAATAATTAATAAAACATAGAGAAACAGAATATGATAGTAATTAGATGGTAAAAACTTTGAAACCCGATTGCCAATAATAATAATAAATGAAGAAGCGACGATTGGGAGTTGGATGCTTATTTATTGTGAAAAATATCTACTTCATAAATATCCATCAATTTTTCTCGCTCAACTCGTGCGCACACAAAATCTAACATTTTGTATTTTTTAGAAATTTTTCTAAAAATTTATTTTCTAGAATTTTTCCACTTGTATTGGTTGAAAATAATAATTGAAAATAAAAATAATATTATGAATTAGAAAAAAAAATTTGAGTCTAAAATTTGCCAGATCTCCACACAGAATACTTATATATTTCGTTATCAATATTGAAGCGAATTATTTTGAAAATATTAATATCAAATAATTAATAAAACATAGAGAAACAGAATATGATAGTAATTAGACGGTAAAATCTTTGAAACCCGATTGCCAATAATAATAATAAATGAAGAAGCGACGATTGGGAGTTGGATGCTTATTTATTGTGAAAAATATCTACTTCGTAAATATCCATCAATTTTTCTCGCTCGACTCGTGCGAATAAATCACAAAAACTTTCGGGCGTAATGATAGATGTGCCAAAGTTCCCTTTATTTTTGGAATAATTTTTTTTTTTTTTTTTTTTTTTTTTTTTACTAACGACCCTTTGGAATTTATTCTGTGCTTAGTTGCCCTACTGGTGGAAATATTTTTCCAGGGAACCTGCAATGAGTCGCTGTCAGACGCAGGGAAATTTTAAATCAATTGGAAGCTCTCTTCTCTCTATGCACATGACGTGGGTACAACGCCAACCTGAAAACCCAAACCATGCATCAACAATACCATGTTTCCTTTATTTTACCTATAAAATTCAGGTAAAATTAAAAAGCACTGTAGCAGATTCCGTCATCGCCAGATTTACGTGCTTATATTATCGATAATGAAAGCCTGAACGATTTTCATCTGCAACGTTCATGAAGAATTCAAAGCATTAGTGGTGGTCAAGCTTTTCATCGTTCCTATAAATTCCTACAGGATTTTTATGTCAGTTACGTTTGTTAATTCCATTTTTCATCAGCAGACGATTTATAACGTTTTGCCATTTTTATTACATTGTGAATTCATTCGATAAATTCTCGACAATATTTTATTTTAGACAAGAAAAATATTATTTGGATCGCTAACAACTATTTAAGGGGACATTACGAATGAAAAAATTAAAAATTTGTTTAATTATGTTCATTATAATAATTTGTAATGCTTATAAGAAAATCTTCAAGCTTGTGAATATGAATTTCAATAATGACTCTCGAATTTTTCAGGAGAAATGGTAAAGTAAGATTCTTTATTCATTTTTCATAACCCTCATTTACAATTTAATTTTTTTAAAATTTTACTCTCCCGAATAAATTAAAAAAAAAAAAAAAGAAAAAAATGAGATATTTGGTGGAAAAAATTATAAAGTCCATCAAACGACAGAGATTTAAGGAACATTAATTATGAGGCTTTTATAAAACTCTTTCCAATTTAATAAAAAAATTATTTTAGGCCCCCGAGTAAACAAAAAAAAAGAAAAAAGAAAAAAAAATCTAGCAATTGATAGAAAAAAAAATACAGTCCATCAAACGACAGAGATTTAAGGAATATTAACGATGGCCCTTTCATAACACTCATTTCCAACGTAATAAAAAAATAATGTAATCCTACCGAGTAAATAAAAAAAAATAAATAAAGAAAAAAGAAAAAAAAATCTGGCAAGTGGTGGAAAAAATAATAAGGCCCATCGAACGACAGAGATTTAAGGAATATTAACGGTGTGGCTTCCATAACACTATTTCCAATTTAATAAAAAAATAATTTCATCCTCTCGAGTAAATAAAAAAAAAAATAAAACAAAAAATAAAAAGAATCTGGCAAGTGGTGGAAAAAAATAATAAAGTCCATCAAACGACAGAGATTTAAGGAATATTATAGATGGAGCTTTTATAACACGCATTTCCAATTTCATAAAAAAAATAATAACAATAATAATAAATAATAAATAATAAAAAAGAAAAAAAAATTGACAATTGATGCAAAAAAATAATAAAGTCCATCAAACGACAGAGATTTAAGGAATATTAACGGTGGGGCTTCCATAGCACTATTTCCAATTTAATAAAAAAATAATTTCATCCTCTCGAGTAAATAAAAAAAAAAATAAATAAAAAAAAAGAAAAAAAATCTGGCAAGTGGTGGAAAAAAATAATAAAGTCCATCAAACGACAGAGATTTAAGGAATATTAACGGTGGGGCTTCCATAGCACTATTTCCAATTTAATAAAAAAATAATTTCATCGTCTCGAGTAAATAAAAAATTTTAAAAATTAAAAAATTAAAAAATCTGGCAATTGGTGGAAAAAAATAATAAAGTCCATCAAACGACAGAGATTTAAGGAATATTATAGATGGTGCTTTTATAACACTCATTTCCAATTTCATGAAAAAATAATAAAAATTAATAATAATAATAAATAATAAATAATAAAAAGAAAAAAAAATCTGGAAATTGGTGCAAAAAAATAATAAAGCCATTAAACGACAGAGATTTAAGGAATATTATAGATGGAGCTTTTATAACACTCATTTCCAATTTCATAAAAAAATAATAATAAAAATTAATAATAATAATAAATAACAAAAAAAACAAATCTGGCAATTGGTGCAAAAAAATAATAAAGTTCAACAAACGACATCGATTTAAGGAATTTTAACGATGGGGACTTCATAACACGAATTTCCAATTTAATAAAAAAATAATTTCATCCTCTCGAGTAAATAAAAAAATAAAATAAAGAAAAAAGAAAAAAAAGCTGGCAGCCATTTAAAGAGTAAACGAAGCGTTACTTTCACAGAGAACATAAATGACTGGATGGAGTGCATAAGCCTGTACGAATGCATCCACGCGTCAGCCCGTGCCTGCGTGGAAATCAACAAACAGGCGCAACACAGAGTAGATATATAACCATCGAAGCCACGAGGATAGTGGAGTGTAAAACGTTATCGGCTTTCCACGCCGAGCGATGTATAATACACCTCGCGTTATTTTGTCGGCGTGTATACGAATATTCAGTGCATACACCCAAAACATCTCGTATTCGCGGTGTACATCAAAAAAAGAAAAGCAAAATCCCCATGGGAATTTCGGGTAAACAAATCTCGGGTAAAAATCACGGTAAGTCAGTAATTCTGTGTACCATAGCAGTTATACCAATGGGATCGTTGCCGTGGGACACCAGAAAGGAAAACGTACAGATGACAAAACTTTTCGTGTTGTACCTATTTTCTCTGAAGCACATCTCAGTTTCTCCTTCGTATTCCCTGTGGATGCCAAGCATTTGACTTTTTATTACATTTTTCAAAAAATTTATTTCTCTAAAGAATAAAATAATTTCGCCTTTTTTTGTGACAAAATAAAACTTAATAAATAATTTATTATTTATTATTTATTATTTATTATTTATTATTTATTATTTATTATTTATTATTTATTATTTATTATTTATTATTTATTATTTATTATTTATTATTTATTATTTATTATTTATTATTTATTATTTATTATTTATTATTTATTATTTATTATTTATTATTTATTATTTATTATTTATTATTTATTATTTATTATTTATTATTTATTATTTATTATTTATTATTTATTATTTATTATTTATTATTTATTATTTATTATTTATTATTTATTATTTATTATTTATTATTTATTATTTATTATTTATTATTTATTATTTATTATTTATTATTTATTATTTATTATTTATTATTTATTATTTATTATTTATTATTTATTATTTATTATTTATTATTTATTATTTATTATTTATTATTTATTATTTATTATTTATTATTTATTATTTATTATTTATTATTTATTATTTATTATTTATTATTTATTATTTATTATTTATTATTTATTATTTATTATTTATTATTTATTATTTATTATTTATTATTTATTATTTATTATTTATTATTTATTATTTATTATTTATTATTTATTATTTATTATTTATTATTTATTATTTATTATTTATTATTTATTATTTATTATTTATTATTTATTATTTATTATTTATTATTTATTATTTATTATTTATTATTTATTATTTATTATTTATTATTTATTATTTATTATTTATTATTTATTATTTATTATTTATTATTTATTATTTATTATTTATTATTTATTATTTATTATTTATTATTTATTATTTATTATTTATTATTTATTATTTATTATTTATTATTTATTATTTATTATTTATTATTTATTATTTATTATTTATTATTTATTATTTATTATTTATTATTTATTATTTATTATTTATTATTTATTATTTATTATTTATTATTTATTATTTATTATTTATTATTTATTATTTATTATTTATTATTTATTATTTATTATTTATTATTTATTATTTATTATTTATTATTTATTATTTATTATTTATTATTTATTATTTATTATTTATTATTTATTATTTATTATTTATTATTTATCATTTATCATTTATCATTTATCATTTATCATTTATCATTTATCATTTATTATTTATTATTTATTATTTATCATTTATCATTTATTATTTATTATTTATTATTTATTATTTATTATTTATTATTTATTATTTATTATTTATTATTTATTATTTATTATTTATTATTTATTATTTATTATTTATTATTTATTATTTATTATTTATTATTGAATAAATAATAAATTATTTGAGAAATTATTTTATTCTTTAGAAAAACACTTTTTTTATTGCGTAAATTCATAGGATCTTCAGAAGTTTGTATCGATTCTATATAAAAAAAATAAAAATAAAAAATAAATTAAAAAAGGAGGGGCTTTATTCATGTTTCTTGAATTTTATTTATTTATTCCGAAATATAGATTGATTCCAAATTGCAAAAAAAAATAGAACCTATAATATCGTCTGATGATTTAGTAAATTTCACAACGTAATAAAAGTAGCGTTTTTGGAAGATAAAAAAAATTGAATCTGTATGAAAAATAGTTGAATATTTTATTTATTTCATCTCATGGGCCGTTTTTTTTTTATAGGTTCAACATAAACGTCGGAAGGTTTTTAAAAAAATTTACAATGCAGGTAAAATTGTTTTTAATTTTTATTTCATTTTAAATAATTTTATTCATTTGGAAAAAATAATAATAATCTGTTGGAGAACTTTTTTGGTAAAGAAATGTCGGTTAAAAATCACAGCAACTCAGTAATTCTGTGTGTCTTAGCAGTTATATCTACGGTTGCTGTGGGACACGAAAAAGGAAAACGTACAGCTGACAAAACTTTTCGTGCTGTACCTATTTTCTCTGAAGCACATCTACGTTTCTCTCTCATATCTCCTGTGGGTGCTGTAGTCTCTTTTGCGAACCAGTCAAGAGTACTGAGTTTCGTGGTTGCGTTATAGTGCCTGTTTTTCTTGACCGTAGTGGAGAATCGAGTCGAGGAAAACGAAGAAGAAGGAGAAGAAGAAGAAGAAGAAAAGTGAGGTAGAAAAGCGAAAAGAGGGATGGAGGTAAGAGAGGGCAGCAAAGAGAAAAAGAGAGGCGAGGGAGAGAGGGAGGTTTTCTGGTAGAAGTACTCCGTTAGGTAAATACCCTGGCAACCAACCTTATTTTATCCTTCTTCTTCTGCATCTTCTTATCCCTTTTCGACTCTATCTGTTGTCGACAAGGCGAGAGATACACTTGCCACGTGGGGGTAAGAGAACTCAGGAAAGCTTGCTTTCGTCATGGGGCCTCAGGCATCTATAGTGCATTCTCTGTCACTATGAACATTGAACTTTGCACGTTGCTTCCTCATTAATTTTCATTTTTTTACAGAGCCTCCTCTGTGAATAAGCTTATTTATTTATTTTGGCTTCCTCATAGAGGAAACTTTGTAAAAAATGAAAATGAATGAGGAAATGATGTGCAAAATTCTACTTTGCAACGTTTTTCGGTACCTGTATAGTTTTTGAAAAATTCAAAATCACGTAAAATCCAAACCGATTTACCGATCACGACCAAATTTGGTAGGTAGTAGTGGTAAATGTTATTTTTTATCTGCAGAAAATTTCAGCCGATTGGGTGAGTTTTTACGTGATTTAGAGAAAAATGAAATTTTTTGGAAAAATTCAAAATCACGTAAAATCTAAACCACTTTACCGATCACGACCAAATTTGGTAGGTAATAGGGCTGAATGTTATTTTTCATCTGTAGAAAATTTCAGTCGATTGGGTGAGATTTGACGTGATTTAGAGCAAAACGAATATTTTTTGAAAAATTCAAAATTGCGTAAAATCCAAACCACTTTACCGATCACGACCAAATTTGGCAGGTAATAGGGCAGAATGTTATTTTTTATCTGTAGAAAATTTTATTTGATTTGGTGCGATTTTACGTGAGTTAGAGCACAACGAATATTTTTTGGAAAAATTCAAAATTCCATAAAAACCGAACTTTTTCACAGATTCATTCCAAATTCAATACCGATCTTCCTTTAACATAGCTTTATTTATAAACAAATATTTAGCTCAATAGCTAAAAATTTGCCGGTGCTAGAGGGCGTACAGACATTTTTCAAAAATTTCAAAGTCAAATAAAACTTGAACATATTTTTGAATTTTTTTGAAAATTACCACAAACAAAGGGATCGATCTGCTTTATATATTTGCTAAATTTCAGGCCGATTGTTAAAGCAGTTCTTGAGATATCCAAGTTTGAATTTGTAGTGACGTGATTTAGAGCAAAACGAATATTTTTTGAAAAATTTAAAATCACGTAAAATCCAAACAACTTTACCGATCACGACCAAATTTGGTAGGTAACAGGGCTGAATGTTATTTTTCATCTGTAGAAAATTTCAGTTGATTTGATGAGATTTTACGTCAGTTAGAGCAAAATAAATATTTTTTGGAAAAATTCAAAATCCCATAAAAACCGCACATCTTTACAGATTTATTCCAAATTCAATACCGATTTTCCTTTAACATAGCTTTATTTATAAACAAATATTTACCTCAATAGCTAAAAATTTGCGGTTGCTAGAGGGCGTACAGACATTTTTCAAAAATTTCAAAGTCAAATAAAACTTGAACATACTTTTGAATTTTTTTCAAAATGACCACAAACAAAGATGTCGACCTGCTTTACATATTTGCTAAATTTCAGCCCGATAGTTAAAGCAGTTCTTGAGATATTCAAGTTTGAATTTTTAGTGACGTGATTTAGAGCAAAACGAATAATTTTTGAAAAATTTAAAATCACGTAAAATCCAAACGACTTTACCGATCACGACCAAATTTGGTAGGTAACAGGGCCGAATGTTATTTTTCATCTGTAAAAAATTTCAGTTGATTTGATGAGATTTTACGTCAGTTAGAGCAAAATAAATATTTTTTGGAAAAATTCAAAATCCCATAAAAACCGCACACCTTTACAGATTCATTCCAAATTCAATACCGATCTTCCTTTAACATAGCTTTATTTATAAACAAATATTTACCTCAATAGCTAAAAATTTGCGGTTGCTAGAGGGCGTACAGACATTTTTCAAAAATTTCAAAGTCAAATAAAACTTGAACATATTTTTGAATTTTTTTCAAAATGACCACAAACAAAGATGTCGACCTGTTTTACATATTTGCTAAATTTCAGCCCGATAGTTAAAGCAGTTCTTGAGATATTCAAGTTTGAATTTTTAGTGACGTGATTTAGAGCAAAACGAATATTTTTTGAAAAATTTATAATCACGTAAAATCCAAACGACTTTACCGATCACGACCAAATTTGGTAGGTAACAGGGCTGAATGTTATTTTTCATCTGTAGAAAATGTCAGTTGATTTTATGAGATTTTACGTCAGTTAGAGCAAAATAAATATTTTTTGGAAAAATTCAAAATCCCATAAAAACCGCACATCTTTACAGATTCATTCCAAATTCAATACCGATCTTCCTTTAACATAGCTTTATTTATAAACAAATATTTACCTCAATAGCTAAAAATTTGCGGTTGCTAGAGGGCGTACAGACATTTTCCGAAAATTTCAAAGTCAAATAAAACTTGAACATATTTTTGAATTTTTTTTCAAAATGACCACAAACAAAGATGTCGACCTGCTTTACATATTTGCTAAATTTCAGCCCGATAGTTAAAGCAGTTCTTGAGATATTCAAGTTTGAATTTTTAGTGACGGGCTCACACACACACACACACACACACACACGCACACACACACATTTTTTCTAAACCGCTTTTCTGAACGTTTTAGACCATTTTTAATTACATAAAAACGACGAAAAAATTTTGCATGAAAACGAAATAATTTACCTAAGAGATTAAACGATTTAAAAAAAACGTGGCAGAATTGACAGAGAATGGCTCCTATAAAAAGAGGTAACTTTCTCTCTGTGTTTCTCCCTTTCCGCAAGCACCCCACCGGGTGTTGCTTCTGTGCATCCTTTCGTCGGGACTCTGACAGTGATTTAAGAATAAGAAACCCCAGGGCAGCATCTCGTTTCTCTTCTCTCTCTTGTTTCTCTCTTTTCGCAGTGTAACCAACTCACTGTTTGTTGAAACGAATCCGCCGGAGCAAATAGTATTATAGTGAAGGGAAAGTGTCCTATCGATGTAGCATGGCGTGTAAAGCTCGAATTGAAGTTTATGCCACCCAGTGGAGTAACAGTGGCGTGTCTTCCGGGTATAAAAGTACAAAAGACTAGGTATATATACATATATATGGGGTATTCCGGGCCAACTCAGCAAGCGTATAGCCCTTCCTCCTCCCAATTCGCTGCACAATTTTTTATCCTATTCTATACGCTCGAAAAAACCTTTTTAATTTTTTTCCGATTTTTTTTACCGTAACTTTTATTTTTATGATTTTTTTTAATAAAAATTTTACACGCCAGTGAAAAAATTTGAAATTATTCTCAAAAATCCTGTATTAGATATCAAAATGTTTGAGCTTTGACCCAAAGTGAACAAATGTCTACGTCGTCTTTTTTTTATATTTAAACAAAGCTTCAGCTAAGTTTTTATTTATTTAAAAAAAAAATTTATTTAAAAAAATTCATAAAAACAAAAGTTTGAGTAAAAAAAATCTAAAAAAAATTCAAAGTGTTTGTTCAAGCATATAGAATAGTATAGAAAATTATGCAGCCAGGGAAATTATGGAAAATTGGAAGGAGTCAGGGTGAACGCTTATCGAGTTGGACTGGAATACCCCATATATATAGCGAAGGAAAAGCAAACGGAAGACGTCGGGCTATTTCTTGGTGTTGGGGGTTTCACGAGCTTTTTGGACGACAAGAAATTTTCATTGAACATCGGGACAAAAAATTGTTGGCACTCGAGTTCTTTTTTTTTTTTTGTTTTCAGTTCCTGTACGAGGATCACGGAAATGCTGAGAAAAACTAGAGAGGAGCGAAGAGCAAACACGACAACGACGAATTAACTTGGCGTACACGCTTGTCCGCGTACGTGAAATTTGCTGTAGTTTCAACATCGCTAGCTGCTACTTCTACTATCTGCCGGGTTGGTATTACTACTCCACCCAGATACTCATTATTTTCTGACAGTATGTGTTGCTCGGACTACAATATTAGTTCTCTTGAGCTTGTCTGCTTTTTTTTCGTTTAATTAGGAACATTTAATGTTGAATAAAAGTTATCCTATTGTAGGTTAAACTTTTTTAATATTTTTGAACCCTTCTAATATTCTGACTCGTCTGCATTCTGCTTTTATCGTGTAAATAAATTAAATTCTCCGATACAAATGAAATATAATTACTATATTTAATAATAACTGCTATGAATTTTTTTTTCGGTGTTGAACTTTACAAAACGTAATTTTGCATTTATTTTATTTTATTTATTTTATTTACCATTATGGATTTGTGGAACTCAAATGGTCTAAAACGTCCAGAAAAGTGATTTAGAAAAAATGTATGGATGGATGTGCATGTGTGTGTGTGTGTGTGTGTTCAAAATTCAAACTTACATATCTCAAGAACTGCTTTAAAAATCGGGCTGAAATTTAGCAAACATGTGAAACAGTTCGATGACTTTGTTTGCGGTAATTTTCAAAAAAATTCAAAAATATTTTCAAATTTTATTTGACTTTGAAATTTTCGAAAAATGTCTGTACGCTCTCTAGCATCCGCAAATTTTTAACTATTGAGCTAAATAATTTTTAATGACTAAAGCTATGTTAAAGGAGAATTGGTATTGAATTTGGATCAAATCTGTAAAAAAGTTCGGTTTTTGTGGGATTTTGAATTTTTCCAAAATATATTCGTTTTGCTCTAACTTACGTAATATCTCACCACATCAACTGAAATTTTCTACAGATGAAAAGTAACATTCTGCGTTACTACCGACCAAATTTGGTCGTGATCGGTAAAGCGGTTTGGATTTTGCGTGTTTTTGAATTTTTCAAAAAAATTTCGATTTGCTCTAACTCACGTAATATCTCACCAAATCAACTGAAATTTTCTACAGATGAAAAATAACATTCAGCATTACTACCGACCAAATGTAGTCGTGATCGGTTAACCGGTTTGGATTTTGCGTGATTTTGAATTTTTCAAAAAATTTTCGTTTTGTTTTAACTCACGTAAAATCTTACCAAATCAACTGAAATTTTCTACAAATGAAAAATAACATTCACCGCTACTACCTACTAAATTTGGTCATGATCTGTAAATCGGTTTGGATTTTACGTGATTTTGAATTTTTCAAAAAATTTTCGTTTTGCTCTAACTCACGTAAAGTCTCAGCAAATCAACTGAAATTTTCTACAGATGAAAAATAACATTCGCCGCTACTACCTACCAAATTTGGTCGTGATCGCTAAATCCGTTTGGATTTTGCGTGATTTCGAATTTTTCAAAAAATTTTCGTTTTGCTCTAACTCACGTAAAATCTTTCCAAATCAACTGAAATTTTCTACAAATGAAAAATAACATTCACCGCTACTACCTACCAAATTTGGTCGTGATCGGTAAAGCGGTTTGGATTTTGCGTAATTTGGAATTTTTCAAAAAATTTTCGTTTTGCTCCAACTCACGCAAAATCTTACCAAATCAACTGAAATTTTCTACAAATGAAAAATAACATTCCCCGCTACTACCTACCAAATTTGGTCGTGATCGGTAAATCGGTTTGGATTTTACGTGATTTTGAATTTTTCCATCACTGTATAGGTAACAAAAAAAGTTGCAAAGTATAAATTTGCACATTGTTTCCTCATTAATTTTCATTTTTTACAAAGTTTCCTCTATGAGGAAGCAAAAATTTATAAATAAGCTAACTTTGGTTTTGGGTTTGTGAAAAATGAAAATTATTGAGGAAACAATGTGCAAAGTTCTACTTTCTTTTTTTTTTCATATTTTGCTTTTCAGTGCGAATTTAAAAGTCGAAAGAAAGAGTGAGTGAAAGTTATTTTTTTTCGATCCTAAATAAGCATAATCAAAGATAGTATATTTTTTCACTGTCGCTAAGGATAAAAAATGGTGCTTTATGCGTAACAAGTGAAATTCGAGACTGGAATAACGAAAGTAGGTTAGTCTGCGCAGGTCCACTCGTCATTGGATCCGCTTGCTGTGACGTCGATTACTATACAGGTAGAGCACGAGTAGAATACAGTCTGGCTCTGCCATAATACAGCATTATATTTCAAACTCTCATTTTATTTATTACCAAAAGTGGGAGAAATGACGAAAGGCGTGAGCTGTCGTCTTCACCGAAAGTTATATCTTTTTTGTCCATTCTGACGCGGATATATTTACCGTATACGGACGATTGTATCGGTGAACCTACTTTCGTTTGGTGAACGCCATTTTTTTTTAAAATGCACATCGATGCATCGAGGAAATGCATTTAAGAAAGTCGAGGCTACGTATTCTCGTGGCCATGAACTTCGATAACAAGTATACTTCGCTATATAGGAAATACTTATTGAAGTCTCAACGTCAAAAAAGATTTATATATATGTATATATGTATACAATTTTTTTTCTAAAATAGACAAATTTTTTCAAAAACAGACACCATTTTTAAAAAATACACCAAATTTTTACACAAATCGGTCTAATTTTTAAAAAATATGACCTAATTTTTCAAAAATAGGCCAACATTTTTCAAAAATTGGCAAATAAAAAAAATTGACCTAAATTTTTCAAAAATAGACAAATTAAAAAAAAAATAGACCTAAATTTTTCTAACATAGGTATAATTTTTGCAAAATAGGCCTAAATTTGTCATACATAGACCTACATTTTTCAAAAATAGGCCATTTTTTTTTTTAAATAGGCAAAATTTTTCAAAAACAGACACAATTTTTCAAAAATAGGCAATTTTTTTCAAAAACAGGCAAATAAAAATAAAAAAGGCCAATTTTTTCAAAAAACGGACTAAATTTTTTAAAAATCGCCAATTTTTTTCGAAAATACACCATTTTTTTTCAAGAATAGGCTAAAATCTTTCAAAAATAGGCTAAAATTTTTCAAAAATAGGTTAAAATTTTTCAAAAATAGGCCTAAATTTTTCAAACATCGGCCTACATTTTTCAAAAATCGGCCCTACACGCCCCAAAGCGTTTGGGGTCAATACTTGGATGGGTGACCGCTTCTAGCCCGAATTATTCTAAGTCCCTCGATTCTTGACACGGCGGCGGCGGCGGCGAGATCTTTTTATAATATAGAGAGATATATGGGGCATTCCAGTTGAATTTTTCATGCTCTGACCCTGACCTTCATCAATAATTTTGAAATTTTTTTATCAAAAAGTATTTTGAAAAAGAAGAGACACGTATTTTTTTGTTTAACCCTACGACCAATATTTCCGACGTACGAATTTTTGTAATAGTTTGATTTTTTGGTATTGATCTTATTTTTATCGTTAATATCTTAGAAATAAACAGACCTATCGAAAAATATCTATGATGAAATTTGTTCAGTTTGCAAAGGGCTACATAACGTGTATAAAAAATGTTATCGCAGTTTTTCGAAAATTTTGTTATATGACGTTAAACAACAAAGTATCGTTTTGCAAAAAAGCGCCATTTTTAAAAATTTTTATATACTTACACAAAAATTCTGTGTAAAATAACAAAATTTTTGACACCCTATGCAGGTTGGCAGGTATATTTTTCGAAAAGTACTACGCAATTCAAGCTTTACGTAATAATTCAGGATGTTAAAAAAACTTCAATTACGTAGAACTTCGCATTAAAAAATCTTGTCATTCTGCATAAAGTCTCAAAAATTCCGTAATTTTAGACAGAATTTTTCTGTCAGTATATAAAAATGATAAAATGCGGTGGTTTTTTGAAAAACGATATTTTGTTGTTTAACGTCATAAAACAAAAAGTTAGGAAAATGAAAATAAATTTTTTTTATATACATTATATAGCTCTTCATAAACTGCACAAATTTGATCCTGGACATTTTTTTATAGGACTGTTAATTTGCAAGATATTAACGAATAAAAAAATATAAATACCGAAAAATTCAAATTTTTTAAAAAATTCGTCTACCGGAAATATCGCTCGTAGCGCCAAACAAAAAAATACGTGTATTTTCTTTTTCAAAATACTTTTTGATAAAAAATTGTCAAAATTATTAAAGGGGGTCAGGGTCGAAGTATGAAAAATTCAGTTGGAATGCCCCATATATATGTTTGATTTTAATAGTCTCGAATCTCGAGGAAAAAGGAGGTCGATGTTCGCTCGTTTAGATACTTGTTATCTTCGCTTTTACTCTTCACTAACATCTGAAATGACTATATAATTTTCCGGCGATAATTATAGTTAAGTTCCACTGGGTCTCGGTCACGCGAAACGTTTAAACTAATGAACTATATGAATATAAGTATTTCCGAGAAACTGGTAAATTTGTTAAAAAAAAATTTAATACTTTCTCTTTTCAAAAGGAAATTATTAATACAAACTTTGAGAAAGCTTCTGTGGGATTATTTTATAATAGACAACGAAATTTTAACCGCCTTTTAAATTCTCATTAAGGATGTGTAATAAATTTAGGACAAGGAAATTGCCCAACTTTATATCATTTAGAAGACTATTTTTTATTCAAAACGGTGGAAATTATTATTTTCATGTAAAATAAATTTCAAAGCACAATTTTTTTTCCTCTGCGTAATTCACTACTGCATTTCGTCAGTGCAGTTATATATATTAAATATATGCTAGATATATATATTAAGTATATTTTACTAAATATATACAGCATATTATAATAGTGGAGAATTAAAAAAAAATATTTATAATTAATTTAAAAACATTTTTTATATTTATTTATTTATTATATTTATTATATTTTATAATTTATAATCAAATTTTACGAGACTTTGTAAAAAAATGAAAAATAATAAGAAAGTAGTATAATAAATATTACTTTCTATTTTTTTTCATTGAGTCTTGAGGAAATAAAAATTCCAAAATAAATAAAAAAATCTTCAAAGCGTAACTTTCCGATTGCCTAGTTCACTAATTTCGTTTGTACAGCAAAAAAAGTTTATTACAAAAAGCTTTGAGAAATTTTCCATGGAATTATTTATAATTTATGACCTATTCAATTCGACTTTCAAACTGCCCTTGAATATATACCTCAGAAGTTGGAAATTACCCGATGATATATTCTTAAGTACTGAGACGAGACTGATGTAATTGAATCGTACGCAAATTATAATTTCCAACGAGGAAAAAAAAAAAAAAAAAAAAAAAAAAAAAAAAAAAAAAAACTTCACAGCGGAAGATTTTTTTTTTTTCGACACTAATTTCGTTTGTAGAGTTGTATAAATTAAATATGTATATCCAGTGCGGTACAGTAGTAACTGCAGCATATTATATGAGTGCTGGGCGCCGCAAACAAGAAAATATTCATTAGGACAAATGAAGCAAGGGGTATAAAACAAATGCGAATTCTCTGCACCCTTTCATCTCATTTCTCTCTCTCTCACACACACATACACACATCTCTCTTTCTATTCTTGGTACTATGCGCCAAATTGTTAAAGCGTATTATAACAGTGGACGTACGCATATATGGGATATTCCATACCAAGTGTTCCATTAATTTGCCATCACTTCAATTTTTTCCATACTTTCTAAGCATGATAACATAAATTCTGTAAAATTTAAAAACAAAATCTGAACGTTCAGTCTCAACGAAAAAAAAATATTATTACAATATTTTGTCAAAATTTTATTTTGTGTCTATGGAAATTTTTTGATTACAAAGTACATTCAATAACTTGAATTCCATGAAGTAACAAATTTTTCGTACGATCGGTAATTTTTAATATACAGCGAATTAAAAAAAAATTGAAATAAATTCAATTCAATTAAATTCAATTTATTCAAGTCAAAATAACAACCATGTAGCCACTTGTAAATAATAATAATAATAATAAGATAAATAATTTAAAATATAACATTATACAAAATAATATAAATATTAGTATATTAATTGATTAATAAAAAAATTCATTATTAAATTTTGGGAAAATCATGGGTGCTATAATTTTGAAATAATTTGTGGATATTTGGGATACCCTAAAGAAATTTTGAAAAAATTATGAACCATTTTTGCCATTCCATTTGGTATGGAATGATCCATGTATATACATGGATTATCCATGTATATATATTAAATTTTGGGAAAATCATGGGTGCTATAATTTTGAAATAATTTGTGGATGTTTGGGATACCCTAAAGAAATTTTGAAAAAATTATGAACCATTTTTGCCATTCCATTTGGTATGGAATGATCCATGTATATACATGGATTATCCATGTATATACATGTATATACATGGATTATCCATGTATATATATTAAATTTTGGGAAAATCATGGGTGCTATAATTTTGAAATAATTTGTGACTGTTTGGGATATTCTAAAGAAATTTTGAAAAAATTATGAACCATTTTTGCCATTCCATTTGGTATGGAATGATCCATATATATACATAGATATATATGTGTACATATACACAAAATAAATACACTCTCGCTTGAGCGCGCTTATTTTCCATAGGCAGGAGAAGAGAGTATTACCATTGCAAATAGTAGTAAGCAGCGAAAGATCATAAATATTAATAAAGGTCTGTTTCCACTCCAAGATCCTCGTCTCTCTGGTAGCTTGCTCGACGCTCTTCTCCTCTCCATATCTCTGGATGGTTGTCGGCCCTGCGTGCGGCGAGAGAACCCGAAACACGAGGACTGCTACTCGTTGGCTAATATCTCGCAGTATTATATCCCCTTCTTTTTACCGGTCGACCCTTTCTTTCCGGGTCCTCAGCCTCTCTTTTCCCAACGAATGAGAAATCCTTGGGATTCGCTCACTGGAAAGGTGAATATTATACGTCAGTCTCTTTCTCTCACTCTCTCTATTCTCTCCACTCCTTTTCCTTCGATGCATTCACTTGTCTACATTGTTAAAAATATTTTGAAAATTAATATATTTATTGGAAGTTCTTTTGCAGATACGGTATATTAAATTTGATTTAACCCCTTCACTGTCAGTGACCCTTATAGGGGCAAAGAAAGGTCGTGCCACTTTTGCTTTATGACCCCTATAGGGGTATCATGAAAAAAAACATATTACCGAGTAGAAATTTCATAAGGCATGCCTGCTGTCACACGAGGTCCAGATCAGTTTTAGGTACGGTAACCTTATTTGGGGCCGCCGTAAATTCACCTGCTCAGGTCCATGTAAGGCTGAGATACGGCATTCGTACTTAATAATGCCGTGTTTCCACCGGATCAGGCTGATGTCAGGCTAGATATGGTAACCTTATTTAGGTTCGACACAACCTTAATTCTACACAGCCGCGATTCTACCTAGTCACAACTGTCACAAGCCAAATGCACAACGACAATACTCTGCACAGTCCCGATTCTACACAGGCACAAATGTCACGAGCTAAATTCACAACGGCAATACTCTACACAGCCCCGATTCTACACAGGCACAACTGTCACGAGCTAAATTCACCAAAGTCCCGATTCTACACCGTCACCAACTCACATTTAATCACAGTGCGCCGATGAGTTGGAATGCTTGAACGACATACGCCGATTCTACAGTCACAACTGTCACGAGCCAAATGCACAACGGCAATACTCTACACAGTCCCGATTCTACACAGGCACAAATGTCACGGGCTAAATTCACAACGGCAATACTCTACACAGCCCCGATTCTACACACGCACAACTGTCACGAGCTAAATTCACAACGGTAATACTCTACACAGCCCCGATTCTACACAGGCACAACTGTCACGAGCTAAATTCACCAAAGGCCCGATTCAATACATTACCGATTCTACACCGTCACCAACTCACATCCAATCATAGTGCGCCGATGAGTTGGAATGTTTGCACGACATACGCCGATTCTACACAGTCACAACTGTCACGAGCCAAATGCACAACGGCAATACTCTACACAGTCCCGATTCTACACAGGCACAAAAGTCACGAGCTAAATTCACAACGGCAATACTCTACACAGCCCCGATTCTACACACGCACAACTGTCACGAGCTAAATTCACAACGGTAATACTCTACACAGCCCCGATTCTACACAGGCACAACTGTCACGAGCTAAATTCACCAAAGGCCCGATTCAACACATCACCGATTCTACACCGTCACCAACTCACATCCAATCATAGTGCGCCGATGAGTTGGAATGCTTGAACGACATACGCCGATTCTACACAGTCACAACTGTCACGAGCCAAATGCACAACGGCAATACTCTACACAGTCCCGATTCTACACAGGCACAAAAGTCACGAGCTAAATTCACAACGACAATACTTTACACAGCCCCGATTCTACACACGCACAACTGTCACGAGCTAAATTCACAACGGCAATACTCTACACAGCCCCGATTCTACACAGGCACAACTGTCACGAGCTAAATTCACCAAAGTCCCGATTCAACACATCACCGATTATACATCGTCACCAATTCACATCCAATCATAGTGCGCCGATGAGTTGGAATGCTTGAACGACATACGCCGATTCTACACAGTCACAACTGTCACGAGCCAAATGCACAACGGCAATACTCTACACAGTCCCGATTCTACACAGGCACAAAAGTCACGAGCTAAATTCACAACGGCAATACTCTACACAGCCCCGATTCTACACACGCACAACTGTCACGAGCTAAAATCACAACGGCAGTAATCTACACAGCCCCGATTCTACACAGGCACAACTGTCACGAGCTAAACTCACCAAAGTCCCGATTCAACACATCACCGATTCTACACCGTCACCAACTCACATCCAATCATAGTGCGCCGATGAGTTGGAATGCTTGAACGACATACGCCGATTCTACACAGTGACAACTGTCACGAGCCAAATAAATGCACAACGGCAATACTCTACACAGTTCCGATTCTACACAGGCACAAAAGTCACGAGCTAGTATACATCACCAACTCGACACATCACGAACTCGACACGTGCCTCAATTCGACACAATGTCAATTCTACACAGCCCCGATTCTACACAGTCACAACTGTCACGAGCCAAATGCACAACGGCAATACTCTACACAGTCCCGATTCTACACAGGCACAAATGTCACGAGCTAAATTCACAACGGCAATACTCTACACAGCCCCGATTCTACACAGGCACAACTGTCACGAGCTAAATTCACCAAAGTCCCGATTCAACACATGACCGATTCTACACCGTCACCAACTCACATCCAATCATAGTGCGCCAATGAGTTGGAATGCTTGAACGACATACGCTGATTGGATGTGAGTTGGTGACGGTGTCGAATCGGTGATGTGTTGAATAGGGACTTTGGTGAATTTAGCTCGTGACAGTTGTGCCTGTGTAGAATCGGGGCTGTGTAGAGTATTGCCGGTTGTGAATTTAGCTCGTGACATTTGTGCCTGTGTAGAATCGGGGCTGTGTAGAGTATTGCCGTTGTGCATTTGGCTCGTGACAGTTATGACTGTGTAGAATCGGGGCTGTGTAGAATTGACATTGTGTCGAATTGAGGCATGTGTCGAGTTCGTGATGTGTCGAGTTGGTGATGTATACAGTTGCTGTTGTGTTGAATCGAGGCATGTGTTGAATTGCCGTTGTGTAGAGTCGGTGGTGTTGAGTCGGTGATGTGTAGAATCGGGTTCTGTAGAAACGACGTATTGCCGCTGGCAGTACCTCGTTTTTACAAGCTACGACTGGGTCCGTATTCAACTTGGCCCGTGCAACTCGACACGAGAGAACTCGACACAGTAACAATTCGACACGACAGAACTCGACACCGCAAAATTCGGCACATCGCAACTCGACACGATAAAAACTCGTTACAGCGCAACTGAATCGCCCAAAGCTCGATCCGGCGCAACTCGATACAGCAAAACTCGCTGCGACAATAACTTGGTCCAATAAAACTTGACGCAGCACAACTCATCTACACAGCAGAACTCGACCTGGTACAACTATTATTTTTTGATTCGTCCATAATCGTTTCCATTATGTAAAAAATAGTAATACAAAAATAATAAGTATTAAAAAAATATTACTGCAAAATGTGAAGAACAATTCAATCAAAAATTTAGTTTTTTAATTCTAAAGACTTCGTTCAACTTACAGAAAATACTTCATATATTAATTTTACCTCCATCTTAGAAAACAAAATGAATAAGTTGTATAACTCATAGAAATTTAGCATGTGGTCGGTGATATTATAATTATTTTTTCCATCCGTCCACGAGCGTTTCCTTTATTTCCCAATTTACCCACCTGTAGAAAATTTAGCCACAAGCACGCGGAGATTGTGCGAGACGCGTGAGGATCAACAACCGCACACGTTCACCGCGGTCGACGAACATAACGCACACGAAAACGAGAGAAAGAGAGAGTGAGAAAAAAAAAAAAGAGATGCATGAGATATGCTCGTCCCGTGAAAGCGGAAGCCACACGATATTCGTCGTTGCCTACGTGTAACCAATAACCGCGAAGACTCTCGCATTAAATTTGTATCGACGAATCATTTCCATTCAAGAAGAGAAGGAGTTAAAAAAAAAGAAAAGAAAAGTAAAACCGAGATGAGCTCTCGAGAGATGAAAGTCCCCCGAAATATTATTGTACTCTTGTCGTCGACCAGAAAACGTCTCGTGTGGACCAAAAGAAGTCTTAACAACTCGCGACTCACTCACCGATTAGTTAGTGCGAGCTCAGAACCCGAAATGAAAAGATACGTGGCATTCAGATCGGTTTAATTTTTTTTTTGTTTTTTGTTATTCGATTATTATAATTATAATAATTCAAATATAATCACCATAATTATATTACATACGTGAATTGAAAAAAAAAAATTTATAACGATTTTTAATAATTGTTTGTGTCAATATTGTATTGTAAATTTAATTTAAATATTGGATTCCAGTGAAGATGATGTTAGTGATACACGTGAGTATAATATTCGACGCAGTGATGTACGACAAGTAAAATCGGTGATGGGTATTAATTTAACGAAAAAGTGGTTAAAATAATTTTAGATCTTAATAAACTACAATTAATTATAATGCAAAATTAAAAGTTTCCGTATTCCTAAAATAATTTGGAGGAATTTTAATTTTTTATTATTTATCTGTATTTATATCAATTATAATATTCTCGTGTATAATTATAATTTTAAATACATTTTTTTAAAATGAATTACCATCTCAGCGAAAAATTTTGGTCAGCAGAAGTTTCGATTTTTTAGTGCGTGTTAGATAGCTAATAATTCGCAGATCCCAATATTTATAACTTTTAGCGCACTAGTGCAGACTTAGAATAATATATTTTTTTTTACACTATGTTTTTTAGCATCAAGTGCATGAATTGTGGTTCTTTGAATGGTAGTTTTGTGGAATGAACAGTGGAAAATGACAAGTTTTCGTCCCTAGGGACGAAAGTGAAACTCCCAAGGGACGAAAATAAAGCAATCGCCTGTCTTTTCACCACTGTCATGAAATCAGCTATTTTAGTCCCGTTAAACTGCCATGAAAAGCATCACTTTCCGTGCACGTGTTACAAAATAGTAGAGGGGAATACAGTGTCACTTTTTTTCTGTGAATTTATGCTTTTAATGCAGTAATTTAATTTAAAAAGTAAAATTTTTCACATTATCTCTATAGTAAGTTTGTTTATTAATTTTGGCATGCTCGTAGAAGAAACTTTGTAAAAAACGAAAACACAACATAAATTAGAAATATATTTTTTTAAATATTGTAGATATTTTTTTAAATACATTTTTTAAATATTGTAAATTTTTTTAAAATATATTTTTTAAATATTGTAGATATTTTTTTAAAATATATTTTAAATGTCTAAAACTGTTGGATATGTAACAAATATATATATACATATATTATTCATAAATATATTTCCTACTCATGAATTTTCATGGTGAGATGATTTCACTGAAGACAAATGTGTGCATCCGCATGCACCATGAATATTGGTGGAGATTGCACGTACGAAGTGCGAAACATACGATACCAATCGCGAAACAATAATTATTTTGTATTTGATATAGTATATTCAATGTACTACAACAAACTGCGAATATTCGGAAACATTGGATATATCTATGTGACGCATCCATATAATTCCTGTTCTCTTCCTCACTTGCACCGTCTCTCATTCCACTTCTGTTGACACTTGCTATTATTGACTGATTGCGAATTCACACGTGTGTTAATTAATTAACCAACCCCTCTGGACTCAAACTCCCTCTCCTTCTCTCTGTCGGTGTTCAATCTCGGGTTATTCGAATTTCATTCAACATCAGGCACAGGTAGTCACCGTGTATACCCCAGGTATGCGTCAATTATGCCATTAGCCATTTCAACGAAGCAAACTGATGAATATAACATTCTGACCACTATTCGTGGGACTTTACTCCAACATTGTTGTATATTATAAATAAATCTACTCTTCTGCTTGTTTTTTATCATTGGCTAAAAGTATTTTGTAAAAAGAATGAAATTTATTTAATATTATTTATTTCTGTCGGTGCGAGAAACACGATTTTACGCACGCATAAATTCAAACTTACATATCTCAAGAACTGCTCTAACAATCGGGGTGAAATTTAGCACACATGTAAAGCAGGTCGACACCTTTGTTTGTGGTAATTTTCGAAAAAATTCAAAAACACGTTCAAATTTTATTTGACTTTGAAATTTTCGAAAAATGTCTGTACGCTTTGTAGAATCCGCAAATTTTTTAATATTGAGCTAGGTCATTTTTTATGAATAAAGCTGTGTTAAACAAGGATCGGTATTGAATTTGGAATAAATCTGTTGAAAAGTTCGGTTTTTATGGGATTTTGAATTTTTCAAAAAAATTTCGTTTTTGCTCTAACTCACGCAAAATATCACCAAAATAATTTAAATTTTCTGCACATGAAAAATAACATTCAACGCTGCTGCATACCAAATTTGGTCATGATCGGTAAAGTGGTTTGGGTTTTACGTGATTTTTAATTTTTCAAGAACTATATGGGTAACGAAAAACGCTGCAAAGTAGAACTCTGCATGTTCTTTCCTCATGCATTTTCATTTTTTTACAAAGCTTCCTCTACGAGGAAGCCAAAATTAATAAATAAGCTTACTCATTGATGTGGTTTTGTGAAGAACGGAAATTAATTACAAAACAATGCGCCAATTTATTATTGAAACTAAATAGTTACTAATAGTTTTTTATAGTTCTCACTACTAAAAATGAATAGTAATTATTTAGTTCCAATAATATTTTGGCGACCCTAATAGTTTTTTTCCATAAGGGAAATTCCATTTTGCATCTTGTTTTTTTAATTGACCCACTTGGCCTGGAATGTCCCGTATATGACTAACTGGTTGCAGAAAAAGACAGAATGGGATGCAGTTGTTTTTTAGTGCTCTCTCTCTCTCTCTTTCTCGCCTTTTTTTTTAATTGACCCACTTGGCGTGGAATGCCCCGTAATAATTTTTTATAGTTCTCACTATTAAAAATTAATAGTAACTATTTAGTCCCAATAATATTTTGGCGACCCTAATAGTTTTTTTCCATAAGGGAAATTCCATTTTGCATCTTGTTTTCTTAATTGACCCACTTGGCCTGGAATGTCTCGTATATGACTAACTGGCTGCAGAAAGAGACAGAAGAGGATGCAGTTGTTTTGTAGTTCTCTCTCTCTCTCTCT
The DNA here is from genome assembly GCA_963970395.1 of Ephialtes manifestator. Taxonomy (NCBI): domain Eukaryota; kingdom Metazoa; phylum Arthropoda; class Insecta; order Hymenoptera; family Ichneumonidae; genus Ephialtes; species Ephialtes manifestator. The sequence continues at coordinate 3,592,007 of OZ019969.1, read as the reverse complement.
CTCTCTCTTTTTCATATTTTTATTTTTTTTTAAATTGACCCACTTGGCGTGGAATGCCCAGTAATAATTTTTTTATAATTCTCACTATTAAAAATGAATAGTAACTATTTTGTCTCAATAATATTTTGGCGACCCCAATAGTTTTTTTTCCGCAAGGGTATTCCATTTTACATCTTTTTTTTTAATTGACCCACTTGGCCTAGAATGCCCCGTATATGTCTAACTGGTTGCAGAAAGTGAGAGAATAGAATGATGCAGATGTCCTTTAATTCTCTCTCTCTCTTTCTCATCTTTTTATAATTTTTTTAATTGACCCACTTGGCGTGGAATGCCCCGTATATGACTAACTGGCTGCAGAAACAGACAGAATAGGATGATGCAGTTGTATTTTAGTTCTCTCTCTCTCTCTCTCTGTCTTTCTCATCTTTTTTTTTTAATTGACCCACTTGGCCTGGAATGCCCCGTATATGACTAACTGGCTGCAGAAAGTGACAGAATAGGATGATGCAGTTGTCTTTTAGTTCTCTCTCTCTCTCTCTCTCTTTCTCACCTTTTTTTAAAATTGACCCACTTGGCGTGGAATGCCCCGTACTAATTTTTTATAATTCTCACTATTAAAAGTTAATAGTAACTATTTAGTCCCAATAATATTTTGGCGACCCTAATAGTTTTTTTCCATAAGGGAAATTCCAGTATGCATCTTTTTTCTTTTAATTGACCCACTTGGCTTGGAATGCCCCGTATATGACTAACTGGCTGCAGAAAGAGACAGAATAGGATGATGCAGTTGTCTTTTAGTTCTCTCTCTCTCTCTCTCTTTCTCACCTTTTTTTAAAATTGACCCACTTGGCGTGGAATGCCCCGTACTAATTTTTTATAATTCTCACTATTAAAAATTAATAGTAACTATTTAGTCCCAATAATATTTTGGCGACCCTAATGGTCTTTTACCATAAGGGAAATTCCAGTATGCATCTTTTTTCTTTTAATTGACCCACTTGGCTTGGAATGCCCCGTATATGACTAACTGGCTGCAGAAAGAGACAGAATAGGATGATGCAGTTGTCTTTTAGTTCTCTCTTCCGCTCTCTGTCACTCGATTGTATGCACAAGCGTTTGGTATCACAACGCGTTAGTTAATGAAGTTGCATTGTGTTTTCCGAGCACCGCTCTCTTTCTCCCAGTTCCGTCTATTTCTCTCTGGCTATTCGTGGATACCATTGATCAGTGAATGGACAATGATTTCCTGGCCCAAAACTGCTGCCGTCCGGTGCAACATCGTTTGCCATCGTTTGCCATCCGTCCCTTTTCCTTCTCTCTTTCTCTCTCTCGTTAAAACTCCAATTTTTCAGCTGCAAGCTGTTTTATTTTCGCTCCGGTTGAAAAGTTTCTCGTTTACTTCTCGTTACAACCTTAACGCTAGTTTCCTCCTACTCTCATCTCGCTTTTGCTTCTAGAGACTATTTATTATGGATGATCTCTGTCTAGAGGTAAAAATGCTGGATAGCGAGAAAATGCTGAGGGCAACAAACTTCGAGTTCGTTCAAATTTTTCTGCAATTTATTCAGATTTTGAATAATAAATTCGCGCAAGATTAAAATATCGATTTGTTTATTTATTCCATAAATAATTTACTTTTTTACATGTTGTTCAAAAATTCCCACCATATTTGTAACCTAGAATATTAATATTTTAATATAAGAAACAAAAAAAAGAAGTTTTCACAATAAATATTTTACAAACAAAGTAATGGGCCATTATTTATCACATTACCAATTATTTATTTTTTATTGCGTTCTTAATTGAAGCTATATAAAGAAACATATAATTTTTATTTTTTATGCAATCTACATACAATTTGTGACCAATATATTAGAATATTTAAAAAAATTCCTTATTAAATAAATTCATATTTATAAATATTTAATATATAAATAATGTTATATTTTTTATGTTGTTAAAAAATCCCACCATATTTCTAAGCCAGAATATTGATATTTTAATATAAGAAATAAAACGAAGCTTTCACAATAAATGTTAATTTGAAAACGGTACAAATCTTAAATTAATGGGTAATTATTTATCAAATTATAAATTATTTTTCGATTTATGAAATTATTAATTCAAGCTATATAAAGAAATATATAATTTTCATTTTTTATAAAATCTTCATACAATTGAAGACCAACATATTCAAATATCCAAAAAATTCCTTATTAAATAAATTCAAATTTATAAACATTTATTTAATAAATAATGCTATTATTATGGCTATTAAGCCATAACATTGATATTTTAATATAAAACCCTTAAAAAAAGAAGATTTTACAACAAATGTTTTACAAACAAAATAATGGGCCATTATTTATCACATTACCAATTATTTATTTTTTATTGCATTATTAATTGAAGCTATATAAAGAATCATATAATTTTTATTTTTTATGAAATCTACATACAATTTGTGACCAATATATTAGAATATTAAAAAAAGTTCCTTATTAAATAAACTCATATTTATAAATATTTAATATATAAATAATGTTATATTTTTTATGTTGTTAAAAAATCCCACCATATTTCTAAGCCAGAATATTGATATTTTAATATAAGAAATAAAACGAAGCTTTCACAATAAATGTTAATTTGAAAACGGTACAAAACTTAAATTAATGGGTAATTATTTATCAAATTACCAATTATTTTTCAATTTATGGCATTATTAATTGAAGCTATATAAAGAAATATATAATAAATAATTTTTTATTATTTATGAAATCTTCATACAATTTAAGACCAACATATTCAAATATTCAAAAAATTCCTTATTAAACATATTCAAATTTATAAACATTTATTTAATAAATAATGCTATTATTATGGCTATTAAGCCAT
>OZ019969.1:3514112-3584112 GCA_963970395.1 Ephialtes manifestator | reverse complement strand
GGTTGTAGCGCCGGTTCAACGGGGGTTTGGTCTGCTGTGCCTGAATCCGCTACGGCTGGTATCGTTGCTGAAGTGAATGGATCGCCGACGGACGCTCGGTTGAACATACCCGTTGTTAAACGTTCCTCTAATCAGGCAACGTTCGCTAACGAACTGCGGGGCACAGTAATGGAAAGGGCCAGGGTTGTCGAGTCGTTGGTGCCCACCCTTTTCGAGCTCCCGCACGAATACGCAAATCGTGACGGAGAAAAATATACTACCGAGAAGCTCGTTGAGTCGAATCCCGCGGTTTGTAAGAGGGTTGCGGACGAAGCGAAGGAAGAAGAAGCGAAAGAAAAAGGGAAGTTGTTCCCCGGAATTAAATCGTCGATTCAAGCCAAAGTCGGTGTGCCCCTGGAAGCCGGACTAATTGGAAAGGCGAATTCACCACCAGCGACATTGAGGCACCGACGTAGGTTTGATTACGAACGAGCATCAACGGCCTCACGATTGGTGAGAAAAAGAAACGACGACAAAGAAACGACTGGCTGTGATGACGGTGGCGAAGCTAAGAAAGAAAAGAAAAAGGACATCTGGAGAAATGGAAAGGAGAATAACAGGGGAACCATCGTTCCTTCGGTTTTTGCTTCCGATGCTTCTGATTCGATTGTACATAGGATACGGCGTGAGGCGGAAGCAACAAGGGCGGAGGTGGTGGAAGGTGGAAAGACTGGAACAATCAATGGCCAACTGGAAAAACAACGGAAACAGCGGCAAGAGGATTACGATGCCAGTAGGGTGTCGCATCGATTGTCCTCCTTGTCGTCTTTGTATTCCTTAAAGCTGAACGACCAACCAACGCCGGAAAAGCAAAGACTCATCGCTACTGGAGAGCTCAACAAAATTCTTGATTCCAAGAGATTACATCAACAATCTAGGAACACTAAGCCTCAGGATATAACCCAACATCTTCGTAGGAACATCAAAAGACAGACTTCATTCGATGACAATGCTTTCATGAGGTCATCGAATTTAGGCTCTGATTTTGTTCCTTTGGCTTACAACAGAAATCAAAGAGAAGCGAACAATCGGCAAATTCCTAACTCACCATCAACGACACAAGGACTTGGATCTGAATTACGATTCATACCAGCTAATCGTCATCGACCCGATAACACTATTTATTTCCAAAGAATCTTGAAGCCTTTGTTACTTCCTGGAGCTTTCCAGGATAATGGCAATGATGCTTCCCACTTTGGGCCAAATGGGAATGTGAATCCTCAGGAAATTGACAGATTCAATGCTGCGCAGTTTGAAAATCTGAAAAACAACATTAGAGGCGTTTTTGATAAATACGAATCGAGACAACAGGGTCAAAGCGATCTTTTACCCAATGTCAGGATGATTCAGTCCAAGCAAATATTTGTCGCTCCACCGAGATTGATCTACGACACTAAAATCTTGCCGACTCCCTTTTCCTTCAATCCTTATTTTCAGAACCCCTCGAATAATGTCAATAATGTCAACAACGAAAATGACAAACTGCATAAAATGATGGAGCCTGGATTCGTCGTCAAGGGCGTGTTCGATCAGAGCCACAGAGAAATTGAACTGGATCAGAAAGAGGGTAAGATTATTTTATGAAAAGTTTTATGATACTTTATGGCTTACTTCGAGAAATATTGACTGGAGAATAATAAGAAAAGTTGGATAGACTCGATCTCCTGTATAACGTCGTTTTATTCATTCATTTCGTTGACTTTCAGTGATTCCAGTGAAGGAAAATTCGACGCCGTCACTCACGAATACGAGAAACTTTGTAACGCCTTTACCGCCTTACCGAATAGGCGGAGACGGCGAAGTTTCGGTGCGAGTGAATCAGGCAACCGAAGATCCGAACGTACTGAACGAGATATACCGAGTTAACGGGGAACGAGGAATCCTGGAACTGGAGAACGAGAGTCAACGTGACGAAGAGGATGGGGCTTCTCGACTGAATCATGAATCACCTATCGAAGTAGGAGTGGAGCATCATCTCGCCGAGAATCCTGGTGTAGGCGGTGGCGGATCGAGTTATGACAACTCGGCGGGCACGTCTGTTAACCGAGACGAAAGTAGGTCAACCAATGTCGATCATTCGGCCGTTATCACGGGAACCACTGATGAATATGTGAATCATTCGCCTGCCGATCGCATCAGAACACAATCTGTCACGGAATCTAATCACAACACATATGACAGAGGGAGCTACAAGTGGCGGGACGATAATGATCATGTAAGTTCAATTTTAACCCTTAAGGGTTAACGCCTCTCTAACGGCGGAAAAAAAGACCTAACTTTGACAATTTATTTTGGGAGTATGAAATAAAGGAATAGGATTTCTCTTCAGAGGGTTTATCTAACATATATTGAAGTACGATATATATTTTTTTGTTATCATTTTGATACAAAATGGCGGCGACAGAGCCCATCTTAAAAAATCATCTTTTTTTTTAAATACCGTCATGGGTGGACGTTTTTCTCGTAAAGTATGAGACCTGGAACAAAAACCCAAAATATTTTGTAATCTATATGATATTGGCTGAGGAACTATGTAGAGTTTTTTTTAAATCAAATTTTGTGGATATGGTGCGCTTTTGAAAAAATGAATCGATTTTTTGACAAAAAATAAACAGTAACTTGTTTATAAAAAAAGTTTACATTAAATAAAAAAATGGCTACGTACTTCGATATAGAATGTAATTGTGAAGCTACTATCAAAATGGCTATTCAAATTCTTATTAACAAATTGAAAAAATACTGTACCATACATTTTTTTCATATTTTTTGACATTATAAATCGAACAAGGTATCTTTTAAAATATTTTTTTAAGCATTCGTTATGATTACTGAAAGCCATAATTTAATATTGAAATACTCTTAATTTAGATATGTACTTACTATAAGTATCTTTTTAATGATAACAAATTAAATTTGTGCCATGGGTCTTATCAAACATTTTGTGAGGGCGAAAATAACAATCATTTTCTACGACAGAAAGTTTTGTGTCTGCTGTAATTATATCTTAAAAACAATATTTGGTAGTACGTCTGGAAAGTTTTGAGAGCCGAGCGGAATTAGTGAAGAAAATTGACTCGTGAAAGCATTCTACTGCGAATAAAATATATTCGGAAGTTGTGCTCTAAAACGACTGTAATATTAAGCAGTGGACAAAAGCGATGGCGAACTTTAGAAGCGTAGCCATAGAAAATTATTTGACTGAAGTAAACTCATATTTTATTTTTCTTCAATGCTGCACACTTTTCTAAATAAAAACAGTAGAATAAAGTCACTTTAAACAAAAAAATATATATTTATTATTTTTATACATAAATGCGTTTTTTCCCTACAATCAAAATATAGGATACATTCTTAACACAATTTCACTTGTTAATGTTTTTCCAAATTCTTAACTGCATATTAAAAAAAGATATTTTTTTTAAATATACAATTTTGTGAAAATTGTATATAAAAAAATGTTCATTTACATCACATGAGATATAAATCTAATAAAATGTACTAAAATCAACATTTTTTATTTCCACAGCAATATTACGCAGCGAACTATTCATTCGGCTACAGAGTCTTGGATTATCAGACCGAAAATGAGTTCGGTCATCAGGAAACCCGAAAGGAGGGTATAACAAAAGGAAAATATCACGTGAGACTTCCGGACGGTAGGATACAAAAGGTTAATTACCACGTGGACGACGGAGGTTATCACGCTTCGGTATCTTATCACAATGATAACACTGAATGATGGCATCTTTAAGATCTTTAGAGATTCTCACATACTAGAATATATACGGAATTAGCGTCTCACGGTTTTCCCGATATAGTACATCATCATCAGGCGCACTCGAGCAAATGTGAACGCTTTAATCTCTCTCTGTTACTCGCACGCGCTCGTATTAATGAAGTGCGAACGAGAAAAGAAACAAGATCTCGAGCCGCATAGCAGCCGACGTCTTCTCGTAACTCGGTGCTCGGCTGCGGATCATTTCGTAACACGTAACGCAAACCCTCGCCGCTCGTCTACCTGTTCGCCGGCGTGAGAAGGAGCGAAGCGAATCTAGACACGAAACTACGATGCGCCGACGTTGGTATAGCTAAGTGCGCCTCCTTGGCTCCTTCTTCTGCTTCGTGTTTACTGTACGTCATCTACACATGTTGCTCTCGCAAGTGTATTTCACTAGCTCATGTACCTTCATCATTATTCTGGGAATAATTAAATTAAATTAAACATCGATCAGCATTTACGGCTTAATTGAGCTGTTTCTTCTTTTGAGATAATAGGATCTCGATGATTCGAATATTTTTTTGATCCTTGAAGGATTCCCTTTAATATGATATGCGACAAGACTAGGTTCTGTGGATAAATAAAACCGTCATTTTGTTTTTGTTAGTTACACTAAAAATACCCCCAATCGGCCATTTTTCACTCTATTTCGATAAACGAAAATTGATTACAAAGCTCAATTGATTAGCTGGAAGACACAGTTTTTAAATTTTAGATAATTCACTATTTCGATTAATGTTCAATGTTTAATGTTATGCACCATTTCTACCGAGTCGGCGGAATCGTTTATATGCTGGGTTACCATTGTTTACCTTTAAAAAAAATAGTGCTTTCACTGTAATTTAATTTCTCGATTACACAGAGTTGAGAAATGTGGACAAGCATGTTAGATTATACGGGGAATTCTAAAGAACTCTACGGCATCTATTCAGATGATAGGATCTCGATGATTGGGGTGTTTCTACAATTCTTGAAGGATTTCCTTTACTATGATATGCGACAAGACTAGGTTCTGCCAATAAACAAAACCGTCATTTTGTTTTTGTCAGTTACACTAAAAAGACTCCCAATCGGCCATTTTTCGTTCTATTTCGATAAACCAAAATTGATTACAAAGCTCAGGTGATTATGTAGAAGCTCCAATTTTTCATTTTTCGATAATTCAACAATTTTGATGGAATGTTCAATGTTTAATGTTATGCACCATTTATACCGAGTCGGCGGAATCGTTTACATGCTGGGTTACCATTATTTACGAAAAAAATAGTGCTTTCATTGTAATTGAATTTCTCGGTTAGACAGAGTTGAGGAATGTGGAGAAGCAAGTTAGATTCTACGGGGAATTCCTAAATTTTACAGCACTCTGTGTATGTCCGTCAATGCGTTACATTTGCATACCTCTAAAGAGCTCAACGGCATGTACTGAGATGGTAGGATCTCGATGATTTGGGTGTTTCTCTAATCCTTGAAGGATTCCCTTTAATATGATATGCGACAAGACTAGGTTCTGCCAATAAACAAAACCGTCATTTTGTTTTTGTCAGTTACACTAAAAAGACTCCCAATCGGCCATTTTTCGTCCTATTTCGATAAACCAAAATTGATTACGAAACTCAAGTGATTATCTAGAAGTTCCAATTTTTCATTATTCGATAATTAAAAAATTTCCATGAATGTTCAATGTTTAATGTTATGCACCATTTCTACCAAGTCGGCGGAATCGTTTATATGCTGGGTTACCATTGTTTACGAAAAAAAATAGTGCTTTCACTGTAATTTAATTTCTCGGTTAGACAGAGTTGAGGAATGTGGAGAAGCAAGTTAGATTCTACGGGGAATTCCTAAATTTTACTGCACTCTGTGTATGTCCGTCCATGCGTTACATGTGCATACCTCTAGAGAGCTCAACGGCATGTACGAGGTTCATCTGTAACGAATATAACACGAGAGGAAGGACGTTGGAGGGGTTGAGGAGGGGAGTGAGGGCGCAGAGAATTGTTATGAAACATAGGGGAGAACATATATAGTGTATATGTAGTGTAGAGAAGCCAACATACACGCTACTCGACTGGCGTTGCGCGGCCCCGTAACTAGAGAAATTAGTTAGGAGATCCCTCGCGTGAGCTGACGAGCACTGCGAGTTGGTTATAGGCATCCACATCCAAGTGGAGCTAGCCTCATAGCTCCAGCACGGACTCCAGGAGAAGTACCTAGTAGGCCCCACTCGCATGCATCGTGAACCTCCGCTGTACATATAAGCTGCAAATTGTTTAATCTTGAGGATCCGATGGAGGATTTGTGTCTGTAGAGACAAGAGGCTCGAGATACGTAGTACTTGGCCAATCGGCGGAGGGGACGTTAATTGAGCTCGAAGTTAGGCCTAAGATCGTTACCGCTTTCCTCTTAAGGTATATGCATTGCACCATGTACCAATAATTATAGAAAAAATCAATATTGCCTTCGAAAAAAAAAAATAGTCAATTATCACTGAATTTCTCATTAAAGCCACTGGTTTATTTGATACATAAATAATCTTATAATAATAATAAATCATTCGTAAGAATTATACATACTTTTTTTTCTTATAAATTCGTAAAAATTCCATAGAATGATAAAATTTTTGTAGAAAATTATTTTTGTTGGTTGTCTATCAAATATCTACACTTTTTTAAAAATAATTAAGCCTAAATTATTTACCGTATACATAAATAAATAGATAATCGATATATTTTCAATTGAATAAATTTAATTCTGACTTCATTATCCAAATTGCTGAAATTGCATTTGAATGCTGCTTGAAAACTACAAACTCGATTTAATTGAAAGTTAAATTTCTTTCTGTGAGTGCGTTAAGGGGGAAGAATTGTTAAGCGGTGACCGGGATATTAATTGATCTTGAAAGTTATTCCAAAAGCTCGCTCCATTTACATTATTATACATATGTACATACTATGTACCGATACTCGTAATTTTCTATAAAACCATTAAAAAATTTATCGAACCGTAAGGAGGCGATGCTGAGACTCGAGAGATAAAGAGCTATTCGACTATTGAAAGAGGGAATCCAGTGCTGGCCTTGCAGTCCGTAAACTTTTAATGGACTGACATATTTAAGACGAATAGAGGTAGGAAAGGCGGATGGGAGAGGTATATTCCACTCCTTAGAGCAGCGTTTGTTGTTCAACTTGGAACTTCGGTGGATGGTGGAATTGGCGAAATGGCGAAAATGCGAAGTGGATAATGGATTAGCAATGCCGTCGAGGGAAAGACGCCAATTGAGACGTTATATACGAGCTTTAGGACCCTGCACTCCACTAGTAAATCTCGTTTGGCGTCTCGTCCATAAGATTTCACGTTCCTCGTTCTTATTACTTTAAGTCAAACTCTCCAAATATACTTCAGTACCTTTAATTTATCGATGTTGTACTCTTGTTATAAAAATTTCAATAAAACATTTTTTTTTATAATACCAGACATTTCATCAATATCATTCTCCAAAAAACTTCCCAATTCTAGAATTGAAATATAGGTTTGTAAAAATGAATTGTTTTCAGAAACATTTATCATTGATTTTACTTAATAGTTGTTATAAATTTTGATAAAACATTTATTTTATAATACAAGAAATTTCATTGATATCATTTTCCAAAACATTTCCCAATTTTAGGATATATACAGGCTTGTAAAAAAATTAATTGTTTATAGAAACATTTATCATCGAATTAACGTAATAATTACTATCAATTTTGATGAAGCATTTATTTTATAATACAAGAAATTTCATTGATATCATTTTCCAAAAAACTTCCCAATTCTAGAATTGAAATATAGGTTTGTAAAAATGAATTGTTTTCGGAAACATTTATCATTGATTTTACTTAATAGTTATTAGAAATTTTGATAAAGCTATCGTAAATGATAACAAGGCGTTGTAGGTTTTAACGAGGAGAATGTTCCCCCTCGCTTTCGTTTATTTTTTCAATTGTTTCCGTAATGGAGAAACAAACAATTAAAAGATATTAATAAAGGTTAATAAATAAAAAGGGAAACATAAGCTGAGTTTTAGAGACGGCGAGTTCCTGAGGAAAAGGAAAGAGTGACTACTTGAAGCCAGCAGGCACTTATTAGAGGAAAAATTCACTTATGGGCAGTAAATTTGTTAGGGAGGGCAATTTACGTTAAAAGAATATTTTATTTAAGTAATTTTTTTATATCTATATTTATACTCTTTGGAAAAAACGCAATTTAAAGGGAGGTCCCGACTTATGGACAGTCAGGTGAATTCTGTAAGAAAAGAAATTACTTAAACAGCAACCTCGGGTTAATATATTTACTTATGAGCAGTAAATAGGACAAAAATTAGGAATTGTACGTAGGCAGCACTATTCCCGGATCCTTACCTCCTGCGGTCGTCTTCTACTGGGAAAAACGGGCAGGAAGTTTCGGATCAAAAGCTCTGAATCTTCGCTGCTTATATGCACGGCCGGGACTCCTTTCTCTTGCGGGAGAAACCGCATCGTCGTGGCCATCTGTCGGCCGAGCGGGAACTACGGGAGCTTTCGCGAGGTCAGGCGCGGATCGCCAACTCGGGGGGCCCGGGCCGTTAGGGAAATTTTATTTCAGTTTAGGACGGGGTTTTTATTTTACAGGAAGAAAAAAACTGTAAGCCAGGAGGCAAACAGTTTGACCGCTTGCGGACAACAAAGCATTTATTTTATAATACAAGAAATATCATTGATATCATTTTCCAAAACACTTCACAATTTTAGGATATATACAGGATTGTAAAAAATTAATTGTTTCTAGAAAAATTTATCATTGATTTTATGTAATAGTTATTATAAATTTTAATAAAGAATTTATTTTAGAATACAAGAAATTTCATCGATATCATTCTGTAAATAATCTTTCTAGTAATTTATATACAAATTTCACTGTCAATAACAATATTTTATAATACTTCATTTGTTAGTCTCAAAAATGTCACAAAATTTAATTACAATAAAAAAACGTAATTTCCCAATCGTTACTAAAAATAAGTTTACTATTAATTTATACAATTGTCACTGTCAATAACAATATTTCATTTGTTAGTCTCAAAAAAGTCACAAAATTTAATAATAATAAAAAACGTAATTTTCCCTTGGATACTAAAAATAAATTTACACAATAAATTTACACAACTTTCACTGTCAATAAAAATATTTTATAGTACTTCATTTATCAGTCTCAAAAATGTCACAAAATTTAATAACAATAAAAAACGTAATTTCGTAATATTACGTTGTTTATGAATAAATAATATTTTTTAGACTAATAAACGAAGTTTATTAATTAAATTGAATTACAATAAAAAATGAATTTACCCTTAACGTACACAATCTTCACTATCAAAAAAAAAATTTTATAGTACTTCATTAGTTAGTCTCAAAAAAGTAACAAAATTTAATAACGATTAAATAAAAAAACGTAACTTTCCAATGGATACTAAACAAAAAATTCTATTAATTTATACAACTTTCACGTAAAAGTTATCGGGGAAAAAAGTGAAAAAAAAAAGTATTGGTTTTTAGGGTGGCGATAAATTTCCAGGACATCAACATACTTTTTTTTTTTTTTAGCACTTAAATTCTCATAAAATGTTATACGCGTTGAAGACAAGCCAATCCAAATTGCTTCAACAGCGATATTCAAGGATTCTTTTCCAGGTGGATATGAGTGGTGGATGCCCTACGAAGTGCAGGTCAAGGGTCAGGCACATTGTGCGGAAAGGAGCCATAAGAGCTGGGTGTATCGATGTATCAGTGTGTTTGTGTGGAATGGCAAGTGCTCAGGAGTGGAAAGGGTGCGAGGACGAGGGTGAATAAGGAGAATGCACTCGCCGGAGGGTCCCACAAGCCCTTGGAGTATATAGCATCGAGCTGAGAGCCATACGTGGGGTTGGCCGGCTTACCAATGGCGATAGCCATAGTAACACCGTACGTTACGCTGTCGGTCGTTCGACTTGGCGATCAAATCTCAGTGGTCCGAGTACCACACTATATATACAGTGTATTACCAGCTCTATACCAGCAAAGTTTGCGTCACGTACAGAATTCAATAAGCTCGGAATTTCTTCAAATATATAATCTTTTTTTTTTTTTTGCCCAGCTGGACAATGGTACAGGGTGGAATGTTATTATGGTGACATTGCAAAAAGGGTAGATTACTTTTTTCAAGTTTTACGGAGAAAATTAAATTCTTATTTTTTTTTATGTGTTACGAATTTATGGTAATATGATTATATTGATGGGTAGAGATGACAAGCATTTTTAATAGGATTTTAAAAAAGGGACTTTTTGCAGTTTCTGATTCCAGAATTCACAAATCCGACTTCCGGTCGGAAAATCCAACCGAATTTTTTTTTTCTTCAAAATATCAAATTTTCGCATATTCTACCCCAGAAAATACCGGTTACAAGACTTTTTGCCATAATTTAAAAAAAAAGTGACTTTTTTCTGTTTCTGATACCAGAATTCACAGATTCGACTTCTGGTCGTAAGATTCAACCCAATTTATTTTTTCTTCAAGATATCGAATTTTGGTCTTAACTATCGTTTTCAAGTCGCATATTCTACCCCAGAAAATACCGATTACAAACCTTTTTACCATGATTTCAAAAAAGTGTCTTTTTTCCGTTTCTGATTCCAGAATCTACAGATCCGACTTCCGGTCGGAAAATTCAACCTTAATTCTTTTTTCTTCAAAATATCGAATTTTCGCATATTCCACTCCAGAAAATACCGGTTACAAGACTTTTTGCCATGATTTTAAAAAAGTGACTTTTTTCCGTTTCTGATTCCAGAATTTACAGATCCGACTTCCGGTCGGAAAATCCAACCTAAATTCTTTTTTCTTCAAAATATCGAATTTTCGCATATTCCACTCCAGAAAATACCGGTTACAAGACTTTTTGCCATGATTTCAAAAAAGTGTCTTTTTTCCGTTTCTGATTCCAGAATTTACAGATCCGACTTCCGGTCGGAAAATCCAACCTAAATTCTTTTTTCTTCAAAATATCGAATTTTCGCATATTCCACTCCAGAAAATACCGGTTACAAGACTTTTTGCCATGATTTAAAAAAAGTGACTTTTTTCCGATTCTGATTCCAGAATTCGCAGATCCGACTTCCAGTCGGAAAATCCAAGCGAATTTTTTTTTCTTCAAGATATCGAATTTTGGCCTTCACTATCATTCTCAAGTCGCATATTCTACCTCAAAAAATACCGGTTACAAGACTTTTTACCATGATTTTAAAAAAAGTGACTTTTTTCCGTTTTCCAGAATTCACAGATGCGACTTTCGGTCAGAAAATCCAACCTAAATTTTTTTTTCTTCAAGATATTCAATTTTGGCCTTTACTATCATTCTCAAGTCACATATTCTACCCCAGAAAATACCGTTTACAAGCTTTTTTACGATGATTTAAAAAAAAAGTGATTTTTTTCTGTTTGTGATTCCAGAATTTACAGATCCGACTTCCGGTCGGAAAATTCAACCTAAATTTTTTTTCTTCGAGATATCGAATTTTGGCCTTCACATTTTATTAGAAATACAATTTTTATGTTTAATACACTATTAAATATATATATATATATACATCTATACTATTATTAATCATATATAGATATATATATATATATATATATATATATATATATATATATATTTGTGTATAAGGAATGCCAGATTAATAGTACGAATAAACGGAGTATTTCCGAAAGGAAGCCTTAATTGCTTCACACGCGAAACGGTCCTTAGATGGTCGGTAAAGATCGAGATCCAAAAGTGCCCCTAGTTAAACACAGCGGGTAGCGAAGTAGCCCGTCGAGCAATTAATCAGATCGTGAATGTGATCCTCCCTGGGGTTCCGCGGAGGCCTCCGCGCTTTCGCCCTGAACGCGATTATACCACTGAGCGAATAATACACTCTACATAATATACTCTTATACATATATACCTCCACAATATAAAACTTTTTTCACTAACCAAAAAAAAAAAAAAAACTCTTCGTAATTAATCACTAATGATCTGATATCTTCGAATCGAAGCCTATTTATCGAATTACGATTATTTAAAAAAAATTGTAGTATATTATTTTATTAATTATAGTATACAAAATTACCCTATTTTTATAAATTCAAATTATAAATAAATTTAAAAACGTAATAAACACATTAATTTTTTTTCGGCCTTTTTCGAATTACAATTATTGTAAAAAAATTATAGTACATTATTTTATTAATTATAGTATATCAAATTATAATAATAGCTCAAAAGTATTTTTTTTAAAAGCCCCTATTTTTATAAATTCAAATTATAAATAAAATTTAAAAAATCTCTTTACAACTAATCACTAATGGTATTATTTCTCGGAAATTTTATCACCATACATAATCGGCCAATTTGTCGAGTTACAATTATTGTGGGAAAATGATTAATTATTGTATATAAAATTATAATAATAGCTCAAAAGTATTTTTTTTAAAAGCCCCTATTTTTATAAATTCAAATTATAAATAAAATTTAAAAAATCTCTTTACAACTAATCACTAATGGTATTATTTCTCGGAAATTTTATCGCCATACATAATCGGCCAATTTGTCGAGTTACAATTATTGTGGAAAAATTATTAATTATTGTATATAAAATTATAATAATAGCTCAAAAGTATTTTTTTTAAAAGCCCCTATTTTTATAAATTCAAATTATAAATAACATTTAAAAAATCTCTTTACATCTAATCACTAATGGTATTATTTCTCGGAAATTTTGTCACCATACATAATCGGCCAATTTGTCGAGTTACAATTATTGTGGGAAAATTATTAATTATTGTATATAAAGTTATAATAATAGCTCAAAAGTTTTTTTTTTTTAAAGACCCTATTTTTATAAATTCAAATTATAAATAAAATTTAAAAATTCTCTTTACAACTAATCACTAATGGTATTATTTCTCGGAAATTTTATCACCATACATAATCGGCCAATTTGTCGAGTTACAATTATTGTGGGAAAATTATTAATTATTGTATATAAAATTATAATAATAGCTCAAAAGTATTTTTTTTAAAAGCCCCTATTTTTATAAATTCAAATTATAAATAAAATAAAAAAATTCTCTTTACAACTAATCACTAATGGTATTATTTCTCGGAAATTTTATCACCATACATAATCGGCCAATTTGTCGAGTTACAATTATTGTGGGAAAATTATTAATTATTGTATATAAAATTATAATAATAGCTCAAAAGTATTTTTTTTTAAAAGCCCCTATTTTTATAAATTCAAATTATAAATAAAATTTAAAAAATCTCTTTACAACTAATCACTAATGGTATTATTTCTCGGAAATTTTATCACCATACATAATCGGCCAATTTGTCGAGTTACAATTATTGTGGAAAAATTATTAATTATTGTATATAAAATTATAATAATAGCTCAAAAGTATTTTTTTTAAAAGCCCCTATTTTTATAAATTCAAATTATAAATAAAATAAAAAAATTCTCTTTACAACTAATCACTAATGATATTATTTCTCGGAAATTTTATCACCATACATAATCGGCCAATTTGTCGAGTTACAATTATTGTGGGAAAATTATTAATTATTGTATATAAAATTATAATAATAGCTCAAAAGTATTTTTTTTAAAAGCCCCTATTTTTATAAATTCAAATTATAAATAAAATAAAAAAATTCTCTTTACAACTAATCACTAATGGTATTATTTCTCGGAAATTTTATCACCATACATAATCGGCCAATTTGTCGAGTTACAATTATTGTGGGAAAATTATTAATTATTGTATATAAAATTATAATAATAGCTCAAAAGTATTTTTTTTAAAAGCCCCTATTTTTATAAATTCAAATTATAAATAAAATTTAAAAAATCTCTTTACAACTAATCACTAATGGTATTATTTCTCGGAAATTTTATCACCACACATAATCGGCCAATTTGTCGAGTTACAATTATTGTGGAAAAATTATTAATTATTGTATATAGAATTATAATAATAGCTCAAAAGTATTTTTTTTTTAAAGCCCCTATTTTTATAAATTCAAATTATAAATAAAATTTAAAAAATCTCTTTACAACTAATCACTAATGGTATTATTTCTCGGAAATTTTATCACCACACATAATCGGCCAATTTGTCGAGTTACAATTATTGTGGAAAAATTATTAATTATTGTATATAGAATTATAATAATAGCTCAAAAGTATTTTTTTTAAAAGCCCCTATTTTTATAAATTCAAATTATAAATAAAATAAAAAAATTCTCTTTACAACTAATCACTAATGGTATTATTTCTCGGAAATTTTATCACCATACATAATCGGCCAATTTGTCGAGTTACAATTATTGTGGGAAAATTATTAATTATTGTATATAAAATTATAATAATAGCTCAAAAGTATTTTTTTTAAAAGCCCCTATTTTTATAAATTCAAATTATAAATAAAATAAAAAAATTCTCTTTACAACTAATCACTAATGGTATTATTTCTCGGAAATTTTATCACCATACATAATCGGCCAATTTGTCGAGTTACAATTATTGTGGGAAAATTATTAATTATTGCATATAAAATTATAATAATACCTCAAAAGTATTTTTTTTTTAAAGCCCCTATTTTTATAAATTCAAATTATAAATAAAATTTAAAAAATCTCTTTACAACTAATCACTAATGGTATTATTTCTCGGAAATTTTATCACCACACATAATCGGCCAATTTGTCGAGTTACAATTATTGTGGAAAAATTATTAATTATTGTATATAGAATTATAATAATAGCTCAAAAGTATTTTTTTTAAAAGCCCCTATTTTTATAAATTCAAATTATAAATAAAATTTAAAAAATCTCTTTACAACTAATCACTAATGGTATTATTTCTCGGAAATTTTATCACCATACATAATCGGCCAATTTGTCGAGTTACAATTATTGTGGAAAAATTATTAATTATTGTATATAAAATTATAATAATAGCTCAAAAGTATTTTTTTTAAAAGCCCCTATTTTTATAAATTCAAATTATCAATAAAATTAAAAAATTCTCTTTACAACTAATCACTAATGGTATTATTTCTCGGAAATTTTATCACCATACATAATCGGCCAATTTGTCGAGTTACAATTATTGTGGAAAAATTATTAATTATTGTATATAAAATTATAATAATAGCTCAAAAGTATTTTTTTTAAAGACCCTATTTTTATAAATTCAAATTATAAATAAAATAAAAAAATTCTCTTTACAACTAATCACTAATGGTATTATTTCTCGGAAATTTTATCACCACACATAATCGGCCAATTTGTCGAGTTACAATTATTGTGGAAAAATTATTAATTATTGTATATAAAATTATAATAATAGCTCAAAAGTATTTTTTTTAAAAGCCCCTATTTTTATAAATTCAAATTATAAATAAAATTTAAAAAATCTCTTTACAACTAATCACTAATGGTATTATTTCTCGGAAATTTTATCACCACACATAATCGGCCAATTTGTCGAGTTACAATTATTGTGGGAAAATTATTAATTATTGTATATAAAATTATAATAATAGCTCAAAAGTATTTTTTTTAAAAGCCCCTATTTTTATAAATTCAAATTATAAATAAAATTTAAAAAATCTCTTTACAACTAATCACTAATGGTATTATTTCTCGGAAATTTTATCACCATACATAATCGGCCAATTTGTCGAGTTACAATTATTGTGGAAAAATTATTAATTATTGTATATAAAATTATAATAATAGCTCAAAAGTATTTTTTTTAAAAGCCCCTATTTTTATAAATTCAAATTATAAATAAAATTAAAAAAATCTCTTTACAACTAATCACTAATGGTATTATTTCTCGGAAATTTTATCACCACACATAATCGGCCAATTTGTTGAGTTACAATTATTGTGGAAAAATTATTAATTATTGTATATAAAATTATAATAATAGCTCAAAAGTATTTTTTTTAAAAGCCCCTATTTTTATAAATTCAAATTATAAATAAAATTTAAAAAATCTCTTTACAACTAATCACTAATGGTATTATTTCTCGGAAATTTTATCACCACACATAATCGGCCAATTTGTCGAGTTACAATTATTGTGGGAAAATTATTAATTATTGTATATAAAATTATAATAATAGCTCAAAAGTATTTTTTTTTAAAAGCCCCTATTTTTATAAATTCAAATTATAAATAAAATTTAAAAAATCTCTTTACAACTAATCACTAATGGTATTATTTCTCGGAAATTTTATCACCATACATAATCGGCCAATTTGTCGAGTTACAATTATTGTGGAAAAATTATTAATTATTGTATATAAAATTATAATAACAGCTCAAAAGTATTTTTTTTAAAAGCCCCTATTTTTATAAATTCAAATTATAAATAAAATAAAAAAATTCTCTTTACAACTAATCACTAATGGTATTATTTCTCGCAAATTTTATCACCATACATAATCGGCCAATTTGTCGAGTTACAATTATTGTGGGAAAATTATAATAATAGCTCAAAAGTTTTTTTTTTTAAAGACTCTATTTTTATAAATTCAAATTATAAATAAAATAAAAAAATTCTCTTTACAACTAATCACTAATGGTATTATTTCTCGGAAATTTTATCACCATACATAATCGGCCAATTTGTCGAGTTACAATTATTGTGGAAAAATTATTAATTATTGTATATAAAATTATAATAATAGCTCAAAAGTATTTTTTTTAAAAGCCCCTATTTTAATAAATTCAAATTATAAATAAAATTTAAAAAATCTCTTTACAACTAATCACTAATGGTATTATTTCTCGGAAATTTTATCACCACACATAATCGGCCAATTTGTCGAGTTACAATTATTGTGGGAAAATTATTAATTATTGTATATAAAATTATAATAATAGCTCAAAAGTATTTTTTTTTAAAAGCCCCTATTTTTATAAATTCAAATTATAAATAAAATTTAAAAAATCTCTTTACAACTAATCACTAATGGTATTATTTCTCGGAAATTTTATCACCATACATAATCGGCCAATTTGTCGAGTTACAATTATTGTGGAAAAATTATTAATTATTGTATATAAAATTATAATAACAGCTCAAAAGTATTTTTTTTAAAAGCCCCTATTTTTATAAATTCAAATTATAAATAAAATAAAAAAATTCTCTTTACAACTAATCACTAATGGTATTATTTCTCGCAAATTTTATCACCATACATAATCGGCCAATTTGTCGAGTTACAATTATTGTGGGAAAATTATAATAATAGCTCAAAAGTTTTTTTTTTAAAGACTCTATTTTTATAAATTCAAATTATAAATAAAATAAAAAAATTCTCTTTACAACTAATCACTAATGGTATTATTTCTCGGAAATTTTATCACCATACATAATCGGCCAATTTGTCGAGTTACAATTATTGTGGGAAAATTATTAATTATTGTATATAAAATTATAATAATAGCTCAAAAGTATTTTTTTTAAAAGCCCCTATTTTTATAAATTCAAATTATAAATAAAATAAAAAAATTCTCTTTACAACTAATCACTAATGGTATTATTTCTCGGAAATTTTATCACCATACATAATCGGCCAATTTGTCGAGTTACAATTATTGTGGAAAAATTATTAATTATTGTATATAAAATTATAATAATAGCTCAAAAGTATTTTTTTTAAAAGCCCCTATTTTTATAAATTCAAATTATAAATAAAATTTAAAAAATCTCTTTACAACTAATCACTAATGGTATTATTTCTCGGAAATTTTATCACCATACATAATCGGCCAATTTGTCGAGTTACAATTATTGTGGGAAAATTATTAATTATTCTATATAAAATTATAATAATAGCTCAAAAGTATTTTTTTTTAAAAGCCCCTATTTTTATAAATTCAAATTATAAATAAAATTTAAAAAATCTCTTTACAACTAATCACTAATGGTATTATTTCTTGGAAATTTTATCACCACACATAATCGGCCAATTTGTCGAGTTACAATTATTGTGGGAAAATTATTAATTATTGTATATAAAATTATAATAATAGCTCAAAAGTATTTTTTTTTAAACACCCTATTTTTATAAATTCAAATTATGAATAAAATAAAAAAATTCTCTTTACAACTAATCACTAATGGTATTATTTCTCGGAAATTTTATCACCATACATAATCGGCCAATTTGTCGAGTTACAATTATTGTGGGAAAATTATTAATTATTGTATATAAAATTATAATAATAGCTCAAAAGTATTTTTTTTTAAAAGCCCCTATTTTTATAAATTCAAATTATAAATAAAATTTAAAAATTCTCTTTACAACTAATCACTAATGGTATTATTTCTCGGAAATTTTATCACCATACATAATCGGCCAATTTGTCGAGTTACAATTATTGTGGAAAAATTATTAATTATTGTATATAAAATTATAATAATAGCTCAAAAGTATTTTTTTTAAAAGCCCCTATTTTTATAAATTCAAATTATAAATAAAATTTAAAAAATCTCTTTACAACTAATCACTAATGGTATTATTTCTCGGAAATTTTATCACCATACATAATCGGCCAATTTGTCGAGTTACAATTATTGTGGGAAAATTATTAATTATTGTATATAAAATTATAATAATAGCTCAAAAGTATTTTTTTTAAAAGCCCCTATTTTTATAAATTCAAATTATAAATAAAATAAAAAAATTCTCTTTACAACTAATCACTAATGGTATTATTTCTCGGAAATTTTATCACCATACATAATCGGCCAATTTGTCGAGTTACAATTATTGTGGGAAAATTATTAATTATTGTATATAAAATTATAATAATAGCTCAAAAGTATTTTTTTTTTAAAGACCCTATTTTTATAAATTCAAATTATAAATAAAATAAAAAAATTCTCTTTACAACTAATCACTAATGGTATTATTTCTCGGAAATTTTATCACCACACATAATCGGCCAATTTGTCGAGTTACAATTATTGTGGGAAAATTATTAATTATTGTATATAAAATTATAATAATAGCTCAAAAGTATTTTTTTTAAAAGCCCCTATTTTTATAAATTCAAATTATAAATAATATTTAAAAAATCTCTTTACAACTAATCACTAATGGTATTATTTCTCGGAAATTTTATCACCATACATAATCGGCCAATTTGTCGAGTTACAATTATTGTGGGAAAATTATTAATTATTGTATATAAAATTATAATAATAGCTCAAAAGTATTTTTTTTTTAAAGACCCTATTTTTATAAATTCAAATTATAAATAAAATAAAAAAATTCTCTTTACAACTAATCACTAATGGTATTATTTCTCGGAAATTTTATCACCATACATAATCGGCCAATTTGTCGAGTTACAATTATTGTGGGAAAATTATTAATTATTGTATATAAAATTATAATAATAGCTCAAAAGTATTTTTTTTTAAAAGCCCCTATTTTTATAAATTCAAATTATAAATAAAATTTAAAAAATCTCTTTACAACTAATCACTAATGGTATTATTTCTCGGAAATTTTATCACCATACATAATCGGCCAATTTGTCGAGTTACAATTATTGTGGAAAAATTATTAATTATTGTATATAAAATTATAATAATAGCTCAAAAGTATTTTTTTTTTAAAGCCCCTATTTTTATAAATTCAAATTATAAATAAAATAAAAAAATTCTCTTTACAACTAATCACTAATGGTATTATTTCTCGGAAATTTTATCACCATACATAATCGGCCAATTTGTCGAGTTACAATTATTGTGGGAAAATTATAATAATAGCTCAAAAGTTTTTTTTTTTAAAGACTCTATTTTTATAAATTCAAATTATAAATAAAATAAAAAAATTCTCTTTACAACTAATCACTAATGGTATTATTTCTCGGAAATTTTATCACCACACATAATCGGCCAATTTGTCGAGTTACAATTATTGTGGGAAAATTATTAATTATTGTATATAAAATTATAATAATAGCTCAAAAGTATTTATTTTTAAAAGCCCCTATTTTTATAAATTCAAATTATAAATAAAACAAAAAAATTCTCTTTACAACTAATCACTAATGGTATTATTTCTCGGAAATTTTATCACCACACATAATCGGCCAATTTGTCGAGTTACAATTATTGTGGGAAAATTATTAATTATTGTATATAAAATTATAATAATAGCTCAAAAGTATTTTTTTTTAAAGCCCCTATTTTTATAAATTCAAATTATAAATAAAATTAAAAAATTCTCTTTACAACTAATCACTAATGGTATTATTTCTCGGAAATTTTATCACCACACATAATCAGCCAATTTGTCGAGTTACAATTATTGTGGAAAAATTATTAATTATTGTATATAAAATTATAATAATAGCTCAAAAGTATTTTTTTTTAAAAGCCCCTATTTTTATAAATTCAAATTATAAATAAAATAAAAAAATTCTCTTTACAACTAATCACTAATGGTATTATTTCTCGGAAATTTTATCACCATACATAATCGGCCAATTTGTCGAGTTACAATTATTGTGGAAAAATTATTAATTATTGTATATAAAATTATAATAATAGCTCAAAACTATTTTTTTTTAAAGCCCCTATTTTTATAAATTCAAATTATAAATAAAATTTAAAAAATCTCTTTACAACTAATCACTAATGGTATTATTTCTCGGAAATTTTATCACCATACATAATCGACCAATTTGTCGAGTTACAATTATTGTGGGAAAATTATTAATTATTGTATATAAAATTATAATAATAGCTCAAAAGTATTTTTTTTTTAAAGACCCTATTTTTATAAATTCAAATTATAAATAAAATAAAAAAATTCTCTTTACAACTAATCACTAATGGTATTATTTCTCGGAAATTTTATCACCACACATAATCGGCCAATTTGTCGAGTTACAATTATTGTGGGAAAATTATTAATTATTGTATATAAAATTATAATAATAGCTCAAAAGTATTTTTTTTTAAAAGCCCCTATTTTTATAAATTCAAATTATAAATAAAATTTAAAAAATCTCTTTACAACTAATCACTAATGGTATTATTTCTCGGAAATTTTATCACCATACATAATCGGCCAATTTGTCGAGTTACAATTATTGTGGGAAAATTATTAATTATTGTATATAAAATTATAATAATAGCTCAAAAGTATTTTTTTTAAAGACCCTATTTTTATAAATTCAAATTATAAATAAAATAAAAAAATTCTCTTTACAACTCATCACTAATGGTATTATTTCTCGGAAATTTTATCACCATACATAATCGGCCAATTTGTCGAGTTACAATTATTGTGGGAAAATTATTAATTATTGTATATAAAATTATAATAATAGCTCAAAAGTATTTTTTTTAAAAGCCCCTATTTTTATAAATTCAAATTATAAATAAAATAAAAAAATTCTCTTTACAACTAATCACTAATGGTATTATTTCTCGGAAATTTTATCACCATACATAATCGGCCAATTTGTCGAGTTACAATTATTGTGGAAAAATTATTAATTATTGTGTATAAAATTATAATAATAGCTCAAAAGTATTTTTTTTTAAAGACCCTATTTTTATAAATTCAAATTATAAATAAAATAAAAAAATTCTCTTTACAACTAATCACTAATGGTATTATTTCTCGGAAATTTTATCACCATACATAATCGGCCAATTTGTCGAGTTACAATTATTGTGGAAAAATTATTAATTATTGTATATAAAATTATAATAATAGCTCAAAAGTATTTTTTTTAAAAGCCCCTATTTTTATAAATTCAAATTATAAATAAAATAAAAAAATCTCTTTACAACTAATCACTA
This sequence comes from Ephialtes manifestator, assembly GCA_963970395.1. Taxonomy (NCBI): domain Eukaryota; kingdom Metazoa; phylum Arthropoda; class Insecta; order Hymenoptera; family Ichneumonidae; genus Ephialtes; species Ephialtes manifestator. The sequence continues at coordinate 3,562,346 of OZ019969.1, read as the reverse complement.
ATGGTATTATTTCTCGGAAATTTTATCACCATACATAATCGGCCAATTTGTCGAGTTACAATTATTGTGGAAAAATTATTAATTATTGTATATAAAATTATAATAACAGCTCAAAAGTATTTTTTTTAAAAGCCCCTATTTTTATAAATTCAAATTATAAATAAAATAAAAAAATTCTCTTTACAACTAATCACTAATGGTATTATTTCTCGGAAATTTTATCACCATACATAATCGGCCAATTTGTCGAGTTACAATTATTGTGGGAAAATTATAATAATAGCTCAAAAGTTTTTTTTTTAAAGACTCTATTTTTATAAATTCAATTTATAAATAAAATAAAAAAATTCTCTTTACAACTAATCACTAATGGTATTATTTCTCGGAAATTTTATCACCATACATAATCGGCCAATTTGTCGAGTTACAATTATTGTGGGAAAATTATTAATTATTGTATATAAAATTATAATAATAGCTCAAAAGTATTTTTTTTTAAAAGCCCCTATTTTTATAAATTCAAATTATAAATAAAATTAAAAAATTCTCTTTACAACTAATCACTAATGGTATTATTTCTCGGAAATTTTATCACCATACATAATCGGCCAATTTGTCGAGTTACAATTATTGTGGAAAAATTATTAATTATTGTATATAAAATTATAATAATAGCTCAAAAGTATTTTTTTTTAAAAGCCCCTATTTTTATAAATTCAAATTATAAATAAAATTTAAAAAATCTCTTTACAACTAATCACTAATGGTATTATTTCTCGGAAATTTTATCACCACACATAATCGGCCAATTTGTCGAGTTACAATTATTGTGGAAAAATTATTAATTATTGTATATAAAATTATAATAATAGCTCAAAAGTATTTTTTTTTAAAAGCCCCTATTTTTATAAATTCAAATTATAAATAAAATAAAAAATTCTCTTTACAACTAATCACTAATGGTATTATTTCTCGGAAATTTTATCACCATACATAATCGGCCAATTTGTCGAGTTACAATTATTGTGGAAAAATTATTAATTATTGTATATAAAATTATAATAACAGCTCAAAAGTATTTTTTTTAAAAGCCCCTATTTTTATAAATTCAAATTATAAATAAAATAAAAAAAATCTCTTTACAACTAATCACTAATGGTATTATTTCTCGGAAATTTTATCACCATACATAATCGGCCAATTTGTCGAGTTACAATTATTGTGGGAAAATTATAATAATAGCTCAAAAGTTTTTTTTTTTAAAAGCCCCTATTTTTATAAATTCAAATTATAAATAAAATAAAAAAATTCTCTTTACAACTAATCACTAATGGTATTATTTCTCGGAAATTTTATCACCATACATAATCGGCCAATTTGTCGAGTTACAATTATTGTGGGAAAATTATTAATTATTGTATATAAAATTATAATAATAGCTCAAAAGTATTTTTTTTTAAAAGCCCCTATTTTTATAAATTCAAATTATAAATAAAATTTTAAAAAATCTCTTTACAACTAATCACTAATGGTATTATTTCTCGGAAATTTTATCACCATACATAATCGGCCAATTTGTCGAGTTACAATTATTGTGGGAAAATGATGAGGAAACACAAAAAAAAAAAAAACGTTCGAGATACCTCCAGTAAATATATATATATATACATACATACATACACATATATATCTACCATAATACCATAACGAGAGTTCCCATGAAATGTTAAATAATAGGTCAGATGCAAACTTTAGTGAGAGAAAGAGAGAGAGAGAGAGAGAGAGAGAGAGAAAATCATGCATACCGCGTAGTCACGTCTTGAGATTCCGGGCGATCAACTCTTCTTCTCCAGGACGAAGCATCGCGCGAGCTACGCACAAATGCATGCGCATGTGCAGCATACGTTATGTACGCTCGCGCATAGAATAATCTTTTCACGAGAGCAGAAAAGTAGCGCACAAGCGATGCTAGCACCCGGCTGCTTCAAAGCTATGACACAATACTTAATGCATACACGTGTCTGCGTATCCGTAGACTCTAATTCACGTACTCACGATTATCTGGTTCATTCAACCGAGACGAAGTCATAGCGAGAAGCCGGTTCTGATAATTGTTCGTCATAAACATATCTTTTTCACACTCTACTTGTAATTTTTTTAGTTCCGAGAATTTTGCCTATAAAAAGGAAGTTGTTAAAAATTAAATCTTATGAAGTCGTTAAAGAAATAGAGATTATTATAAATTTTTTCGGTTATTATGATATCTAGTTATTTAATAAGTGAATTTAATTTAGTTAAATAGAAATATTTAAATTAAGTGAAAATTTTTTTTAAAATAATTTATTTAATAATAATTTAAGGATTAAGCTTTAAATTAGTTTTAAAATTTTATTTAATAGGGGGTTGAATTTAATATAGAATTGAAAGTTTTTATTATTAATAATAATATTAATAATAAATTAATAATAAGAATTATTTCAAGATATTGAAGAAGAACGGCAAAGCCAACGATTTTATAAAGGCATATTAGAAATATATAAACTAAAGATAATCCTGAGTGAAAAATAAATGTATTCAAAATTGTAAACTGCAAATAAATTTTACGTTGTAAAATAATAATAAAAATCCTATCGTCGAGGATGTCGATACATCAGGATGGACAAAATTGTGGTATATTTATAAGTATCACACAATATAAAACAAAGTAATGAACGGAGAGTTAATGATTTCGCTTAGTTATTGAAAAAAAAATCAGTCTGTTAATACATTTCAACGAAATCGGTCATATTTTTGAATAAACGTATTTTAATTAAAAAGTGACTTCGTCTTTGAGTTCATTTCTTTAATTGAAGTTTTGACAAGTGACCGAAATGTGCGACACTAAAAATAAAATTCTCCCGTAAAAGAACTTTATTTTTCGTTGCTATTCTAAACTGACCCCCATTTTTGTTCTAGTCTAAACATTTCGTTTTTGGATCCAAAATTTACTATAAAAATTTTGAAAAAAAAAATCATCCACGTACTTTTAGAGAGATTCAAAATTGGGGTATTTTTTTACATTTTTTCACTTTGGGCCTAAGCTCAAAATTTTGTTTTTGAAAAAAAGAAAAAAAACGTCGTCGACGTACTTTTTGAGAAAATCAAATTTTAGGTAATTAAAATAAAAAAAATAAAAAATATATATATCGGTATTTTTTAAGTATTACATATTATTATTATATATATATATATATATATATATATATATATATATATATATATATATATATATTTTTTTTTTGTTATATTAAAATAAAAATATAATTTCCACTTGATTATCATTATTTTCGAGGACTCGAAAAATGTAATATTTGAAGATAAATATTTTTTCATATTACCATTTTTTTTTTCATTCACAAATCGATAACTAAATGTATAAAAGTTAAAAAAAAAATTGTATGTTGCACGCACCACGTAAAGTCTCGTAGAAGGTCCTCTGAGAGTAAGCGAGTCCTGACGTACCCTTAATTAAGTCTCAATTACCCAATTAGTGTATTCAAAAAAGTGAAAAAAAAAAATAAAAAAAAATATCCGTATTTTTTTATTATTACATACTATTTTATATATATAAATATATATATTTTCTTTATATTAAAATAAAAAAATAATTTCCAGTTGATTATCATTATTTTCGAGGACTCGATAAATGTAATATTTCAAGATAAATATTTTTTCATATTACCATTTTTTTTTCTCATTCACAAATCGATAACTAAATGTATAAAAGTTGAAAAAAAAAATTGTATGTTGCACGCACCACGTAAAGTCTCGTAGTAGGTCCTCTGAGAGTAAGCGAGTCCTGACGTACCCTTAATTAAGTCTCAATTACCCAATTAGTGTATTCAAAAAAGTAAAAAAAAAAAAACATAAAAAATATCCGTATTTTTTTATTATTACATACTATTTTATATATATAAATATATATATTTTCTTTATATTAAAATAAAAATATAATTTCCAGTTGATTATCATTATTTTCGAGGACTCAAAAAATGTAATATTTCAAGATAAATATTTTTTCATATTACCATTTTTTTTTCATTCACAAATCGATAACTAAATGTATAAAAGTTGAAAAAAAAAATTGTATGTTGCACGCACCACGTAAAGTCTCGTAGAAGGTCCTCTGAGAGTAAGCGAGTCCTGACGTACCCTTAATTAAGTCTCAATTACCCAATTAGTGTATTCAAAAAGGTAAAGAAAAAAAAAGAAAGAAAAAAAAAAGAAAAAAATAGGCGAGATATTGCGGGCGATCTCACGACATGTGGTAATAAGAGAGCAGAGCACATCAGCTTTCTCCGCAACCCGGAGCGTTGTGCCTCACGTATAGTTAATGCACAGTGTAGGTACTTGTAACCTACGGTGGATGGAAGAGGAGCCCTGTGTTATAATTCACTACTGTATTAACTAAGCCACGTACGAATCAGAATCCCGGATAGTTTCTTCGACTCCCCCCCCCCCCCCCCCCCCCCCTCCCACACACCAATACTTTAACTCTTACACACATAATGATTATTAACCCACACGAAACGCAAACCAACGTAATGGGAATGTGCGCAAGGTGCGTATACACGGAAACCTCGCGTCCACAGCCAAAATCACGCGGTCCGCGACGTTGAACAATAGCGAATAAAGCGTAGGCTTGCCACACAACGCTGTAGGGATCCACAATGACGATCTCTCGCCTCGTGTGAACTGAAATCAGTGTGTGTGCACTACAGTAGTTACACTGCGATACTCTAGCCGTGTGTATATTATTCAGTGTGCGTACACACGCGTGTTTGCACTCTCGTCACTCCCCCCACCCCCTCCCCGCCCGCCCTTTCTCCTTGTTCCAGACGTATGGGCTATTTCATGCCAAACGACAGGGTCGTGACCCTCGTAATTGCAAATATATAGATATATATATATTTTTTTTTGCTAAAATTCAATTTTGGTGCGGTCGAAAAAATAGGTAATAAGTAATTTGTGGATTTTTTTTTTTTTTTTTTTTTTTTTTTTTAAATAGTTTAAAATTCGTTATTTTTTTTTTTAACTATTTTTGAAGCCATTTTGTGGCGAAAGATTTTGGAGTGAAGGAAGACGCGTAATTTTTTGCAGAAAAATATTTTTATTTTTGCAGCAGAGTTTTGAAAAAGAAACTCGACACTTTTGTGATCCTCGTATTTACAAATATTTTTTTTATTCTGACGTTCAGTTGTGGTCCCATAGAAAAAAATACGTAATAATTTTTGGATTTTTTTTTTCGAAAAATAGTTTAATTAGAATAATTAAAATAGTTTGTTGTCACGAAAATTTGGTATTGTTTTTTTATACTATTTTTGAGGCCATTTTGTGGCGAAAGATTTTGGAGTGAAGACGCGAAATTTTTGGCAGAAAAATATTTTTATTTTTGCAATAGAGGATTTTTGAACACACATTTCCGTCCAGTATGATGTGGACCATTATATTTTTTTTTTAATAACAAAATTTATACAATTCAAATTTTTGCATTTATTCTTGATGTTTTATACCATTCTGAGTGTCCTGACATGAAAATCACGAATTCCTTTTTTTTCACGAAAACAAATCTTTCTCTATGAGGAAGCAAAAAAAGCCAAATAAAAATTATGACGTTCACAACCCCATAAATTTAGCCTGGAATGTCCCATATACATACTAGAGCTGAAATGCCCCTGTAAATTGCTTAGTATGAGGAAGCAACAAAGAAAAATAAAAAATAAAAAAAATAAATAAAAGTTATGAGGTTCACAACCCTGTAAATATGGCCTGGAATGTCCCATATACATAGTAGAGCTCAAATGCCTCTGTACATTGCTTACTATGAGGAAACAAAAAATTAAAAATTAAAAATAAAAATGACGTGGCTCACAACCCAATCAATTTGGCATGGAATTTCCTATATACATACTAGAACTGAAATGTCCCTGTAAATTGCTTACTATGACAAAGCAAAAAAATAAATAAATGAAAAATAACAAATAACAATTATCAGATTCACAACCCTGTCAATTTGGCCTAGAATATCCCATATACAATAGTACATCTGAAATGCCTCTGTAAATAGCTTACTATGAGGAAGCAAAAAACTAAAAAATAAAAAAAAATTTTAAATTATGGGGCGCTACCGCATTATGGGGATTACTATCAATTTGGCATGGAATATCCCATATACATAGTAGAGCTGAAATGCCTCTGTGAATTGCTTACTACGAGGAAGCTAAAAAAAAAATTAAAAAAAAATAAACAAATTATGGGGCGCTACCGCATTATGCGGATTATTATCAATTTGACATGGAATGTCCCATATACATAGTGGAACTGAACTACCTCTGTACATTGCGTAGTATCAGAAAGTAAAAAAATAAAAAAATAAAAATTATGGGGATTTACAACCCTGTGAATTTGGCATGGAATGTCCCATATACAATAGTACATCTGAAATGCCTCTGTAAATTGCTTACTATGAGGAAGCAAAGAAATATTTTTTTTATTTAAAAATTATGGGACGCTACCGCATTATGCGGATTATTATCAATTTGGCATGGAATATCCCATATACATAGTGGAACTGAAATGCCTCTGTACATTGCGTAGTATCAGAAAGTAAAAAAAATAAAAATAAAAATTATGGGGCTTTACAACCCTGTGAATTTGGCGTGGAATGTCCCATATACACAGTGGAACTGAAATGCCTCTGTACATTGCTTAGTACGTACCCTGCTACGTATCACAGATGAGTTTACTAACACACATGGGCTAATGCGCGCTGAACCGAACTGCTGCGATCTCGGGTCTTCCTCCGTTTGTGTATCTCTCTCTCTCGATCTATCTTGCGCTACGGTAAACGCAGCTGAGTTCTCCTCCGCCGCTTTGGTCCTTTCCCGGCGGCGATGGTCCGCTGCGGTGGTGGATGATCTCGTCACGTCACAGGAAACGCGTGGAAACATCGCTGAAACTTAACTCGAGCGGCTATATAAGACAGCGTTGGATCCTCCTCAACTCCACATTACCAGCTTTTCATTTGGTCCCGCGTGTTTTCTATCCCAGTGAATACGGCTTTATTTGTCATGGAGCCGTTAGTGCGTCAGGTAAATTATAAATTATTGTTTGAAAATTTTCGCGGGCTTATTCAGTGATTCGCGGAATTTTAATGATGATGACAGTGCGAGGATATTTTTTTAACACACGACGTTTGTTTTTTTTTTTTTTTTTTATACGACGGCTTTGATTTTTTGTTTTTTTTTTTCATAGTGTTGGAGGTGATATACTGTTGAATATTGTAGGCCAATTACGTAACGTATTCGTGATTAATTTATACACGACGGAGGAATGGACTGCAATACCAGGAGCAGTTTATCGATTGTGTAATTCGCGGACTGGATTAGTCGTATCCTATCGTGTTTAATTGGACCAGGGATGCGCATCATTCGAATTGTCATCGATTATTATTGATTTGTTTCGAAAATAAATAATTACTCGTAGTTTCTTTTTTTTATAATTATTGAAGAAGCGTGACTTGAAAAAAAATAGACAATTAGGCAGGATTATTTATTGAAGAAATTTGAAAAAATTATTTGTCATTCGAATGATGCGTATTTGGTAATGAAAGACATTTATTGTAGGAAGAAAAAAAAATTGTTTTTCAGTTTTCTTAAATTTATTATAACTCACACATTTCGAAATATGCCTGCTAAATCATATAGTTACCTTTTTATTATTATGTTAATTATAGCAATTGATAAACAAATGTAATTTCTGCACAATTGTTAATCACAATTATATACAAAATATTTTTGTGAAGATACGAATGATTTCCCATTCGGATGTTGTCGATTTCATGATGAAAAAAATTAAAACATTAGTCATATAATTCCTATTAATAAAGTCAAATAGGAATCTCGAAATTGTTTGAAGTGTTTTTGAATTGATCAATTATTTGAAAAATGTTGTGTGTGGCCGTCACTCAACATTCAAACTTACATATCTCAATAACTGCTTTAAAAATCGGGCGAAAATTTAGCAAACATGTGAAGCAGGTCGACGCCTTTGTTTTTCGTAATTTTCAAAAAAATTAAAAAATATGTTCAAATTTCATTTGACTTTGCAATTTTCAAAAAATGTCTGTACGCTCTCCAGCATCTGCAAATTTTTAGCTGTTGAGCTAAATAGTATGTAATGAATAAAACTATGTTAACGGAGGATCGGTATTGAATTTGGAATGAATCTGTACAAAAGTTCGGTTTTTATAGGATTTTGAATTTTTCAAAAAAAAATCGTTTTGCTTTAATTCACGTAAAATCTCACCAAATCAACTGAAATTTTCTACAGATGAAAAATAACATTCATTGTTGCTACCTTCCAAATTTAGTCATGATCGGTAAAGCGGTTTAGATTTCACGTGATTTTGAATTTTTCAAAAAAATTTCGTTTTGCTCTAACTTACGTAAAATCTCACCAAATCAACTGAAATTTTCTACAAATGAAAAATAACATGCATCGTTGCTACCTACCAAATTTGGTCATGATCGGTAAAGCGGTTTGGATTTTACATAATTTTGAATTTTTCAAAAAAATTTCGTTTTGCTCTAACTTACGTAAAATCTCACCAAATTAACTGAATTTTTCTACAAATGAAAAATAACATTCATCGTTGTTACCTACCAAATTTGGTCATGATCGGTAAAGCGGTTTGGATTTTACGTAATTTTGAATTTTCCAAAAAATATTCATTTTGCTCTAACTTACGTAAAATCTCACCAAATCAACTGAAATTTTCTAAAAATGAAAAATAACATTCATCACTACTACCTACCAAATTTGGTCGTGATCGGTAAAGCGGTTTAGATTTTACGTAATTTTGAATTTTCCAAAAAATATTCATTTTGCTCTAACTTATGTAAAATCCCACCAAATCAACTGAAATTTTCTACAAATGAAAAATAACATGCATCGTTGCTACCTACCAAATTTGGTCATGATCGGTAAAGCGATTTAGATTTCACGTGATTTCGATTTTTCCAAAAAAATATTCATTTTGCTGTAACTCACGTAAAATCTCACCACATCAACTGAAATTTTCTACAAATCAAAAATAACATTCATCACTGCTATCTACCAAATTTGGTCATGATCGGTAAAGCGGTTTAGATTTCACGTGATTTTGAATTTTTCAAAAAAATATTCGTTTTGGTGTAACTTACGTAAAATCCCACCAAATCAACTGAAATTTTCTACAAATGAAAAATACCATTCATCGTTGCTACCTACCAAATTTGGTCATGATCGGTAAAGCGGTTTAGATTTTACATAATTTTGAATTTTCCAAAAAATATCCATTTTGTTCTAACTTACGTAAAATCTCACCAAATCAACTGAAATTTTCTGGAAATGAAAAATAACATTAATCACTACTACCTACCAAATTTGGTCGCGATCGGTAAAGCGGTTTGCATTTTACGTAATTTTGAATTTTTCAAAAAATTTTCGCTTTGCTCTAACTCACGTAAAATCTCACCAAATCAACTAAAATTTTCAACAGATGAAAAATAACATTCATCACTGCTACCTACCAAATTTGGTCGTGATCGGTAAAGCATTTTGGATTTACCAAATTTTTAGCTATTTATTTTGTAATTTTACGTAATTTTGAATTTTTCAAAATCAACACAGGTTCCAAAAAAAGTAGCAAACTAGAATTCTGCGCATTATTTCCCCTTAATTTTCATTTTCCCCAAAGTTTCCTCTCAATTTCCTGACTTTAATAATTGCACCGATTTTTTTTCGAAATTTCAACCAAACAAAGGTGAGATTTGAAAATTACACCGTCTAAGGTCACACAAGCTTAATAATATATCCACCTACGGTCAAGTCGTGCGCTAGCACTTACCGGTATTAAAATAGTTTGTTGACACGAAAATTCGGTATTTTTTTTAAATACTATTTTTGAAGCCATTTTGTGGCGAAAGATTTTGGAGTGAAGGAAGACGCGTAATTTTTTGCAGAAAAATATTTTAATTTTTGCATCAGAGTTTTGAAAAAAAAAAATCGACACTTTCGCGATCCTCGTATTTACAAATATTTTTTTTATTTTGACGTTCAGTTGTGGTGCGATAGAAAAAAATACGTATTAAGTAATTTTTGGATTTTTTTTTTTTTCGAAAAATAGTTTAATTAGAATAATTAAAATAGTTTGTTGTCACGAAAATTTGGTATTGTTTTTTTATACTATTTTTGAGGCCATTTTGTGGCGAAAGATTTTTGAGTGATGACGCGAAATTTTTGGCAGAAAAATATTTTTATTTTTGCAATGGAGGATTTTTTAAACACACAAATTTCCGTTCAGTATGTTGTGGACCATTACATTTTTTTTTTTTTTTGTAATGGTATGAAATTTCAACCCAACAAAGGTGAGATCTGAAAATTACACCGTCTAAGGTCACATAAGCTTAATAATATATCCACCTACGGTCAAGTCGTGCGCTAGCACTTACCGGTATTAAAATGATTATTATTAACGTCGAACCTGCCGTTGTGGTGCAAAACGAGAGTCATTAACACCGCAGTTTGCCTGTCGAATAATATTAATGCGCAACTAATTGACAGCCGAGTGAAAGCGAGATAGCAAAGGGAAGCGTTTTAGTCTTCCGTAGTGTGCTACAATCAGATTACTCGAATAATTCACCGGTTGACGATCCTCAAACTCTGTATTCGCAGATAATAGTGGCTTTGGCGTTGTGTCTCGGGGTGGTTTACTGCGAGCCTCCGTTGAGCAATCAGTACGGTCCACCAGGCAGTTTTCCAGGCGGAGGGAATGTCATCGGCGGCAACAATAACCATCATGGTTCGTCTCACGGTGGAGCCGGCGGCGGTGGCGGCGGCGGCGGCGGCGGTGGTGGCGGTGGTGGCGGAATAACGAACAGTTATGGTGCTCCTCTGGGCGATGGTCACAACCCGGATCAAGATTACATCGACAGTCAGGTGATTAAACCACATTCACACAAATTTACACTCACCTTCGAGGCATTCAGACAATTTAGCTGCGGTGCTTACTAAAATGAGACTATTTCAGTCTCGTATTACTAGGTAATAAAAAAGAAGTAGATACTTGCCCTATTTCTGCCTCATTATTTTTCAATTTTTATTTTTAGAATTGTCTATGAGGAAGTGTGTTTATCACTTCCTTTGCTATACTGTAAATAAAATCTACCAGAAATTAGGGTACTTTTACTGGAAGTTTTTATTCATAAACTAGTATATTAAATTTAGTATACAAGTGTAATGTTAAATTAATGTATGGCACGTTCAATAATTTAGCTTGATTTTACAGTTAATGTACTTCAATTTTAATAATTTGATTTAATTTCAATTAAAAAGTACATGAATTTTATAACACGATTGCATATTAAATTTCGATGATGAGTTTATGAATAAAAACTTCCAATCTTTTGTGTAGTGTTTAATTAAAGAATGCGCATCATTCGAATTATTATGAATTATTATTGATTTAAAAAAGCCTGCAAAGTAGAACCTTGCAAATTGCTTCCTCATTATTTTACACCTTTAACGAAGCTGCCTCTATGAGGATGTACGTTGATCGATTTTGGCTTCCTCATAGAGGAAGCTTCGTTAAAGGTGTAAAATAATGAGGAAGCAATTTGCAAGGTTCTACTTTGCAGGCTTGTTTCAGCTTGAAAGACTATTCAGAAAAATGCTGAGGAAGCAATTTGCAAGGTTCTACTTTGCAGACTTTTTTTATACCTTGTGTCTCTTTGCAGAGGTGTTTTATACAGCTATAAATCACCTCTGCAAACACCGTTACATCTAATTTTGATTAGATACAAATTTTTGTCGTACTTTCTCAACTTTTCCGGAAGTTATAGCGAAAATCTACATTTTTTTTTAAATGAAAAATGGTGTAAAATCCGAACGACTTTACCGATCATCACCAAATTTGATACATGGCATTTCTGAATGTTATTTTTCGTCTGTACAAAATTTCTGTTTATTTGTTGAAATTCGACGTAATTTAGATCAAAATCTATTTTTTTCGAAAAATTCAAAATTCTATAAAATCCGAACCGCTTTACCGATTTCGTCGAAATTCAATACCATACAACATTGAACGTATCTTCAGTTATGAAGAACTATTTAGCCAAATCGGCGAACTTTTACGAAAGTTAGAGCGACCACGCCCTTTTTTCAACAAATTAAAATTAACATAAAATCTTAATGACTTCACATATTTTGGCAAAAATCACAACATTCAAAGAGGGGCAGCTACTCTACTTGCGTGCCAAATTTGAGCCGGATCGCTCGAACGGTTACCGAGTGAGAGGAGATTGAATTTTCGAAGCCCAGCACACACACACACACATACATACATACGGACATTTTTTCTAAACCACTTTTCTCGACGTTTTAGGTGATTCTAAGCATACTGACATGAAAATCTCGACAAAAAAAAATTTCATGAAAACAAAGCTTCCTCTATGAGGAAGCAAAATAAAAAGTAATGACTCTTAGTTTGTTGATAATTATTCAAGTAGCGGAAATTAAAAAAATCTGTAAAATTAATTGATCGATTGTTTGAAAAATTTGTACTTAAATCATAGTAATCCATGTGTGAACTAAATTTAAGTAAAATCTATTAAAAATTTCAATCTTATTTTTCATTACAGCAATGTTGTCGTTTTTGCTTCCTCATAGAGGAAGTTTTGTTTTCATGAACAATTTTTTTTTCGAGATTTTCATGTCAGTACACTCAGAATGGGCCAAAACGTCGAGAAAAGTGATTTAGAAAAAATGTCTGTATGTGTGTGTGTGTGTGTGTGTGTGTGTGTGTATGTATGTTACACGATCGAAACATGTAAACCTTTATAACTCGGGAATGCCTTGAGATATCAAGATGAAATTTGGACCATAGATAGAGGGATTAAGCCTCATCGTTCATACAGATTTTTGTTAAAATCCACTTCATCGTTAAATTATTACGCGTTTTTTAATTTTTTGAAAAAAGTCTGTTTACGCGATAACTCTTTCAATTTTCGAGATATTGATCTTAAAATTGGAATGAATTTGAGCTTTCATACGCCGGTGATCGCTATTGAATTTGGTTAAGATCGGTTGAACCGTTAAAATTTTATGATGTTTTGAATTTTTCAAAAAATTGACATTATCGCTCTATTGCAATTTTTGCAAAAGTTAAGATAGCGAACTCAAATTTTGTATATAAATGAAACAATATTCAGCTATTATATATGTATAATTTAGTGACGAATGGTATGAAATTTTTGACTTTATGGAATGTTGAATTATTTTAAAAAATATACATTATCACATTCACTTTCGGAAACGCTCTAATAATCACGAAATAACGTAATAACGAAATAGAAAAAGCGAATCCACAACATGTATATTTATCTAATTAAAACAAGGATGCAAAGTAGAACCTTGCACATTGCTTCCTCATTATTTTTCGCGTTTTACAAAGCTTCCTCTATGAGGAAGCCAAAAATTGAATAACATACTTCCTCATAGAGGTAGCTTTATAAGAAGCGAAAAATTAAGTAAAATGTATTAAAAATTTCAATCTTTTTTTTGGCAATACGTCGTTTCTACAGAACCCGATTCTACACATCACCGACTCAACACCACCAACTCTACACAACGGCAATTCGACACATGCCTCGATTCAACACAACAGCAACTATACACATCACCAACTCGACACATCGCCAACTCGACACATGCCTCAATTCGACACAACCCCAATTCTACACAGCCCCGATTCTACACAGTCACAACTGTCACGAGCCAAATGCATAACGACAATACTCTACACAGCCCCGATTCTACACAGGCACAAATTTCACGAGCTAAATTCACAACGGCAATACTCTACACAGCCCCGATTCTACACAGGCACAACTGTCACGAGCTAAATTCACCAAAGTCCCGATTCAACACATCACCGATTCTACACCGTCACCAACTCACATCCAATCAGCGTATGTCGTTCAAGCATTCCAACTCATCGGCGCACTATGATTGGATGTGAGTTGGTGACGGTGTAGAATCGGTGATGTGTTGAATCGGGACTTTGGTGAATTCAGCACATGACAGTTGTGCCTGTGTAGAATCGGGGCTGTGTCGAGTATTGCCGTTGTGAATTTAGCTCGTGACATTTGCGCCTGTGTAGAATCGGGACTGTGTAGAGTGTTGCCGTTGTGCATTTGGCTCGTGACAGTTGTGACTGTGTAGAATCGGGGCTGTGTACAATTGGGGTTATGTCGAATTGAGGCATGTGTCGAGTTGGTGATGTTTACAGTTGCTGTTGTGTTGAATCGAGGCATGTGTCGAATTGCCGTTGTGTAGAGTCGGTGGTGTTGAGTCGGTGATGTGTAGAATCGGATTCTGTAGAAACGACGTATTGCCTTTTTTTCATTACAGCAATGTTGTCGTTTTTTATTAATCAAGCTCGAAATTTTTTTTATACACACAGCCACATAAATTTACATTCACTTTCGCGGCATTCAGACAATTTAGCTTCGGTGCTGATTAAAGTGAGGCGATTTTAGTCTAGTATTACTAGATAATAAAATAGAAGTAGATACTTGCCTTAATTATGCCTCATTATTTTTCAATTCTTTTAACAATGTCTATGAGGAAGTGTGTTTATCGTTTTTGGCTTCCTATGCTAGTGTTTAATTAAAGGATGCACATCATTTGAATTATTATGGATTATTATCAAAATTAAAAAAACTAAAAAGAACTAATAACTGTTAATTTGTTTATAATTATTGAAGTAGCGGGAATAAAAAAAATCAGTAAAACTAATTGATAGATTATTGAAAATATTTGTACTTAAACCTTGTATCGTGGCAATCCATATGTGAACCAAATTTAAGCAAAATCTATTAAAAAATTTTTAACATTTTTGTTTTTTTTCATTACAGCAATATTCTTGTCTTTATTAATAAAAATCAAAATTTTTTATACACACATCCACACTAATTTACATTCACTTTAACTGTGGTGCTTATTAAAATAAGACCATTTCAGTCTAGTATTATTTAATAAAAACGAAGTGAAGTATGTTTATCGATTTTGGCTTTCTATCGCCTTTAATTAAAGAATGCATAATTGGAATTATTATGGATTATCATTGAGTTTAAAAAAAGTATTTACTCTTAGTTTGTTTATAATTATTGAAGTGGCGTGAAAATAAAATAAATCATCCAGAATCGTTTATTGAAAAAATATTAAAACCATATAGTGAATTTGATAAAATTCGTTGAGTTATAACAATTGAAAAATAAATTTAGGCCCTTAAACAATTTTATTTCTGCACAATCGTTAATCACAATTATATACAAAACATTTTTCCAAAAATACGAATATTTTTTTTTATCAATCAAAATTGATATAAACATTTAATAGCTCTTTCATTAGTCAAAAAGGTATCAATTTTCCAAAGTGCATCGCCGCACTGCTAAAACATACAATTTAACCTCTAATACGTTTCTCGAGTATCCTTTACGAAAGCAATTATCGTGATATCGCGCAATAACTAAAGAAAACCAGGCGAAAGCGAATAAGGGAAACTGAGGGAGAAAAAAAGTAGGTAACCAAGCAAGGATAACACGCGGTTAAACCACACGGTGTTGGTTCAATGCCAATGATAATAACGCGGATAAAACGAAGCACTGGCGCCTCAGCTACCTCTTACTATACACACACACACACACATATAAGGCATTCCATGTGAAGCGGGCCACCCTGATTTTCAATGTTCGTAGAATGGGTTCATAATTTTTTTCCAGAATATTTAGAGTTCCCCAAACACATACGATTTATTTCAGATTTTTGACCCCCATAGTTTTTCCGCAATAAAATACGCTTTTTTATTTTTTTTTTTTTTTCCTTTCGCTGCCGATTTAAAACTATCCATGACACAACAAAACTGTTCCAGAATAAAATATCGGGTTTCGCGTATACTTTTTGATAAAAATATTTTCAAATTAACAGAGATACATTTTCAGACATTTTTTGGCTAAATAATGCCATATCATTTTTTTTCGTTGAGAGGGAGCTTTTTTATTTTACTCAAAATTTCACAGAATTTTCGTCATAGTGTTAAAAAACGACAAAAAAATCAACACGATCGCAAATTGATATCTTCACAATGTACGAATCGGTTATTTGCTGAGTCATACACAATTCACATGTTCACATTATGAAGGTATGAATTGATCATCGCGCAAATTTTTGTGGAGTTAGGGGACGTAGTAACGGAAATTTTGTCAAATTTTGAACAAAATCAAAATGGTCGCTCGCAACGAAAGAAAATTGTATAACTTTGTATTGCCAAAAAATGATTGAAAATGTATCTAAGCTAATTTGGAAACATTTTTATCAAAAAGTATACGTGAAATCCTACATTTTATCCCTGAACAATTTTGTTGTGTCATGGATAGTTTTAAATCGGCAGCGAAATTTTGGGAAAAATCTGAATTAAAAAAAAATGATTAGTTTATTTTATCAAAAAATGGCGAAATTTTTTTTTGTAGGTCCATGGAAATTTTTTTATTAAAAAGTACACTCAAAAACTTATATTTTATACGGTAACAAATTTTTTGTATGATCGGTAATTTTGAATATACAGCGAATTGAAAAAAAATTAAATTAAAAAAATCGTTATTTAATTTTGGGCAAACTATTGCTGCTAAAATTCTGAAATAATTTATGGATGTTCGTGATACTCTAAACAAATTTTGAAAAAATTACGAACCATTTTTGCAATTATGCGAAATTTTGGTGGCCCATTTGGTATGGAATGACCCATATATAAAAACGGATATACATATATGTACCACATCGGATATTATTTCAACTGCATGCAGCACTGGTGGTCTGCATGTACGATGCCCGCGCATAATACCATTGCCAACCATTTCTTTCTTCCTTCCTGCAAAACGTCTACGACTTCCGGTTTGCCCCTTAATTTTTTTTTGCGAAAGACACAATTCGACGAGTATCCCATAGTTTGGCACGCTCCGACCATTTGCTCTGCGGAAACTTCGTTGCCCGAAAACCATATTGTGCAACAAATTTATTAATAATTCGTGGGGTCTATTAATAATAAAAAACACAAAATCATTTTTTTAGATCTTATTTTTATGGCAAAGTCCCTAGATTATAATTCAACAAAACACTTTGTTGAAAATGTGCCTATTTTTCCAGATAATTAAAAAAAAATTATTTTTAAATGTAAATAATTTAAAAAAATTAATTTCCTAAAAGTTTGTTAAACCATTTTGCGCAACTAATTTATTAATAATCCGTTGCCTCTATTAATATTAATAATCCAAAACAATTCTGTTTGTGCCATTAATTTTTTTTTAAATTTTTTTTATTTAAAATGTTTTTTTTTTAAGTTTGTTAAACCATTTTATGCAATTCATTTGTTAATATTCCGTTGGTCCTATTAATATTAAAAATCAAAATGATTTCTGTTTGTGCCCTTAATTTTTTATTTATAATTTTTTTTTTTTTTTTTTTTTTTTTTTTTTTTTCAAAGTTTGTTAAACCATTTTATGCAATTAATTTGTTAATATTCCGTTGGTCCTATTAATATTAAAAATCAAAATGATTTCTGTTTGTGCCCTTAATTTTATATTTATTTAAATTTTTTTTTTTTTTTTTTTTTTTTTTTTTTTTTTTTTTTTTTTTTTTTTTCAAAGTTTGTTAAACCATTTTATGCAATTAATTTGTTAATATTCCGTTGGTCCTATTAATATTAAAAATCAAAATGATTTCTGTTTGTGCCCTTAATTTTTTATTTATAAAATTTTTTTTTTTTTTTTTTAAAGTTTGTTAAACCATTTTATGCAATTAATTTGTTAATATTCCGGTGGTCCTATTAATATTAAAAATCAAAATGATTTCTGTTTGTGCCCTTAATTTTATATTTATTTAAAATTTTTTTTTTTTTTTTTTTTTTTTTTTTTTTTTTTTTTCAAAGTTTGTTAAACCATTTTATGCAATTAATTTGTTAATATTCCGTTGGTCCTATTAATATTAAAAATCAAAATGATTTCTGTTTGTGCCCTTAATTTTTTATTTATAAAATTTTTTTTTTTTTAATCTTTGTTAAACCATTTTATGCAATTAATTTGTTAATATTCCGTTGGTCCTATTAGTATTAAAAATTAAAATGATTTCTGTTTGTGCCCTTAATTTTTTATTACAATTTTTTTTTTTTTTTTTTTTTTTTTTTTTTTTTCAAAGTTTGTTCAACCATTTTATGCAATTAATTTGTTAATATTCCGTTGGTCCTATTAGTATTAAAAATTAAAATGATTTCTGTTTGTGCCCTTAATTTTTTATTTATAAATTTTTTTTTTTTTTTTTTTTTTTTTTTTTTTCAAAGTTTGTTAAACCATTGTATGCAACTAATTTATCAATAATCCTTTGGTTCTATTAATACTAAAAATCAAAATCACTTGAACCTTCAATTTTTTTTTTTTTTTTTTTTTTTTTTTTTTTTTTTTTTTTTTTTTTTTTTTTTTGCGAAAGACACAATTCGACGAGTATCCCATAGTTTTGCACGCTCCGACCATTTGCCCTGCGGAAAACATCGTTGCCCGAACGTGCACAGTGGTGAGTGCGGAGTGCCACTTTAGAGCCGGAGCACAGAGCGGGATTTTGCGGGGCCAAACCGAGACTCGAGAGACGCGCGACATTTATCGCCAGTTGGCTAATCGTTTCAGGAAATCTGAATGCCCGCATTACGGTGTTACACCGTGGAATGTGCACTTGTATGCATGGCGTTGCCTCCCGCAACACCCCAAAGCATTTCTCCATTCTGGGTAGAAATGTACATAGGAAACGGGTTCCTCACCCTCTGGGTTCAAAAATCCGCAGCAATATCCGCGAAACCTCCCCGACCTCTTCTCATGATTCCGGTTAAATCGGGATTTCACGAAAACGTGATTCTTTTCCATAAACCGAGAGCACCGAGACTAACGAAGATTACACTCGAGATTAAAGCCCGAAAGTCCTCCATTTAGATACCAAATAATAATGATAATAATAATATAACCAGTAATAATAATAAAAACGGGATACGAATTTTCTTATTTTCATTTTTTCTTGCCATTTGATTTGCTGGTTTTTTTTTTTATTTTTCTCTACGCTGCCGAGATCATTAAATAAGATTATTAATAGTATGACAATAGATGATAATAAAAATAATAATAATAATAATAATACCTATGGATATGTATTATATTGTGGTTTAATATTTTTACGTTTTTTTTTGCATCTAAAATCATTTGGTACTAATATATTAAAATTTTCATAATATTATCACAAGAATAATAATAATAATATAAGCAATAATAATAAAAAAACAAGAATACGAATTTTTTTTTTCTTGCTATTTGATTTCCTTGAATACTTTTTTTTTCCTTTTCACTGATTCTGAGATCATTGATTAAGAATAAAATAATAGGTTATTAATAGTACGACAATAAATGATAATAATGATAATAATTTATAATGATAATTGTGATTTAATATTTTTGATCTTTTTTTCCAGGAGAATTTTGGGCATTTGCTAATAACATATTTATAGATTGATAATAATAATGATAATAAAATTTATAATAAAAACGGGATACGAATTTTTTATTTTTATTTTTTCTTGCCATTTGATTTGCTGGTTTTTTTTTATTTTTCTCTACGCTGCCGAGATCATTAAACAAGATTATTAATAGTATGACAATAGATGATAATAAAATTAATAATAATAATAATACCTATGGATATGTATTATTTTGTGGTTTAATATTTTTGCGTTTTTTTTGCATCTAAAATCATTTGGTACTAATATATTAAAATTTTCATAATATTATTGCAAGAATAATAATAATAATATAAGCAATAATAATAAAAAACAAGAATACGAATTTTTTTTTTTCTTGCTATTTGATTTCCTTGAATACTTTTTTTTTCCTTTTCACTGATTCTGGGATCATTGATTAAGAATAAAATAATAGGTTATTAATAGTACGACAATAAATGATAATAATGATAATAATTTATAATGATAATTGTGATTTAATATTTTTGATCTTTTTTTCCAGGAGAATTTTGGGCATTTGCTAATAACATATTTATAGATTGATAATAATAATGATAATAAAATTTATAATAAAAACGGGATACGAATTTTTTATTTTTATTTTTTCTTGCCATTTGATTTGCTGGTTTTTTTTTTATTATTCTCTACGCTGCCGAGATCATTAAATAAGATTATTAATAGTATGACAATAGATGATAATAAAAATAATAATAATAATAATAATACCTATGGATATGTATTATATTGTGGTTTAATATTTTTACGTTGTTTTTGCATCTAAAATCATTTGGTACTAATATATTAAAATTTTCATAATATTATCGCAAGAATAATAATAATAATATAAGCAATAATAATAAAAAACAAGAATACGAATTTTTTTTTTCTTGCTATTTGATTTCCTTGAATACTTTTTTTTTCCTTTTCACTGATTCTGAGATCATTGATTAAGAATAAAATAATAGGTTATTAATAGTACGACAATAAATGATAATAATGATAATAATTTATAATGATAATTGTGATTTAATATTTTTGATCTTTTTTTCCAGGAGAATTTTGGGCATTTGCTAATAACATATTTATAGATTGATAATAATAATGATAATAAAATTTATAATAAAAACGGGATACGAATTTTTTATTTTTATTTTTTCTTGCCATTTGATTTGCTAGTTTTTTTTTATTTTTCTCTACGCTGCCGAGATCATTAAATAAGATTATTAATAGTATGACAATAGATGATAATAAAATTAATAATAATAATAATACCTATGGATATGTATTATATTGTGGTTTAATATTTTTGCGTTTTTTTTCCATCTAAAATCATTTGGTACTAATATATTAAAATTTTCATAATATTATTGCAAGAATAATAATAATAATATAAGCAATAATAATAAAAAACAAGAATACGAATTTTTTTTTTTCTTGCTATTTGATTTCCTTGAATACTTTTTTTTTCCTTTTCACTGATTCTGGGATCATTGATTAAGAATAAAATAATAGGTTATTAATAGTACGACAATAAATGATAATAATGATAATAATTTATAATGATAATTGTGATTTAATATTTTTGATCTTTTTTTCCAGGAGAATTTTGGGCATTTGCTAATAACATATTTATAGATTGATAATAATAATGATAATAAAATTTATAATAAAAACGGGATACGAATTTTTTATTTTTATTTTTTCTTGCCATTTGATTTGCTGGTTTTTTTTTATTATTCTCTACGCTGCCGAGATCATTAAATAAGATTATTAATAGTATGACAATAGATGATAATAAAAATAATAATAATAATAATACCTATGGATATGTATTATATTGTGGTTTAATATTTTTACGTTGTTTTTGCATCTAAAATCATTTGGTACTAATATATTAAAATTTTCATAATATTATCGCAAGAATAATAATAATAATATAAGCAATAATAATAAAAAACAAGAATACGAATTTTTTTTTTCTTGCTAATTGATTTCCTTGAATACTTTTTTTTTCCTTTTCACTGATTCTGAGATCATTGATTAAGAATAAAATAATAGGTTATTAATAGTACGACAATAAATGATAATAATGATAATAATTTATAATGATAATTGTGATTTAATATTTTTGATCTTTTTTTCCAGGAGAATTTTGGGCATTTGCTAATAACATATTTATAGATTGATAATAATAATGATAATAAAATTTATAATAAAAACGGGATACGAATTTTTTATTTTTATTTTTTCTTGCCATATGATTTGCTAGTTTTTTTTATTTCTCTCTACGCTGCCGAGATCATTAAATAAGATTATTAATAGTATGGCAATAGATGATAATAAAAATAATAATAATAATAATACCTATGGATATGTATTATATTGTGGTTTAATATTTTTGCGTTTTTTTGCATTTAAAATCATTTGGTACTAATATATTAAAATTTTGATAATATTATGACAAGAATAATAATAATAATATAAGCAATAATAATAAAAAACAAGAATACGAATTTTTTTTTTCTTGCTATTTGATTTCCTTGAATACTTTTTTTTTCCTTTTCACTGATTCTGAGATCATTGATTAAGAATAAAATAATAGGTTATTAATAGTACGACAATAAATGATAATAATGATAATAATTTATAATGATAATTGTGATTTAATATTTTTGATCTTTTTTTCCAGGAGAATTTCGGGCATTTGCTAATAACGTATTTATAGATTGATAATAATAATGATAATAAAATTTGTAATAAAAACGGGATACGAATTTTTTTTTTATATTTTTTCTTGCCATTTGATTTGCTAGTTTTTTTTATTTTTCTCTACGCTGCCGAGATCATTAAATAAGATTATTAATAGTATGACAATAGATGATAATAAAAATAATAATAATAATAATACCTATGGATATGTATTATATTGTGGTTTAATATTTTTGCGTTTTTTTTGCATCTAAAATCATTTGGTACTAATATATTAAAATTTTCATAATATTATCGCAAGAATAATAATAATAATATAAGCAATAATAATAAAAAACAAGGATACGAATTTTTTTTTTGTTTCTTGCTATTTGATTTTCTTGAATATTTTTTTTTTCTCTTCACTAATTCCGAGATCATTGTATAAGGGTATAATAATAGCAATAACAATAATAATTTATAATAATAATTGTAATTTAATATTTTTGATTTTTTTTCCAGGAGAATTTTCGACATTTACTAATAACATATTTATAGATTGATAATAATAATGATAATAAAATTAATAATAAATATGAATGATATTTTGTCAACTTTGATTTAATTTTCACACTTTTTTCTTTTTATCTCGTATTTTTGCAGCCAAAATCATACGAATTCGGTTACGCGGTGAAAGACTCGGCGACGGGAAATGACTTTGGTAGACAAGAGACGAGCGACGGCGAGACGGTACGAGGCGAATACCGGGTACAACTTCCGGACGGAAGGACACAGATAGTGACGTACACCGCTGATTGGAGGACCGGTTTTCACGCCGACGTGAGATACGAGGGAGAGGCGACCTTCCCCGATCAATATAATACCAACAATAATAACAATAATGGTTATAATAATAATAATAATAACGGATATAACAACAATAATGGTTATAACAATAACAACAATGGCTACAACAACAACAATAATGGATACAACAACAACAATAACAACAATGGATATAACAACGGCGGTGGATACGACAATTTCAACCGGGGTAAGAAATTTTTGTCACTTTCATTACTTTAAAAAAAAAATTTTAATGTTTTTTATTTTTCTTTAAATAAAAAAAAATTTGTAACGCCATTGTTATATTTTTTTCACTTTAATGACTTTTATTAATATATCAACACCAATATTATTAGTGCACATTGTTTTGAATTTTTTTACTTTTAAATAATAGATTTTTTATGCTAATTTATCATAGAATACAATTAATAATTGCACATGCATTTCTTGTCACATATTTAGATCGATCAAAATTTGAGTATTCTGCAAAACAACGAAAAATTTAGAAAAGAAAAAAAAATTGTGACTAAAGATGCTATGAATATTAATTTGGAATAATAATAAAGCCAATAAAAAAAAGAAAATAATCGCAGTATGAAATCGTTTTTTTTGTAAAATAAATCAAGTGATTTTTCCAAATACTTTTTAAAAATCTATAATAATAATAATTTGATAAAAAAATAACAAAATAACTTAAACAATATTAATTTTCTAAAAGTTTGTCAAATCATTTTGTGCAACTAATTTATTAATAATTCGTTGGTCATATTGGTATTATAAATCAAAATAATTTCTTTTAGATCTATTTCTTATTGCAAAGTCCCTAGATTCCAATCCAACGAAACTTTTTGTCGAGAATGTGCCTATATTATCTTAGAAAAAAAAATAATAATAATAATCTGATCAAAAAAATAAAAATTAAAAAATAGTTTAAAAAAAATGTATTTCCTAAAAGTTTGTTAAACCATTTTGCGCAACTAATTTATCAATTATTCCTTGGCCCTATTAATATTTAAAATCAAAATTATTTCTTAAAAAAAAAAAAAAAAAATTATTTTGTTAGCTATTTTATAAAAATTGCTTTTCCGTTATTTACTGAACTTATTTTTTATTTTTTATTTTTTTTATTAAAAAAGACATTTTTTTGTTAGCTATTTTATAAAAATTGCTTTTCCGTCATTTAATGAACTTTTTTTTTACTATTTAAAAAAAAAATATATATATATATATTTTGTTAACTATTTTATAAAAATTGCTTTTCCGTTATTTAATAAACTTTTTTTTATTATTTTTTTTATTTAAAGAAAACATTATTTTGTTAGCTATTTTATAAAAAATGCTTTTCCGATATTTAATAAACTTTTTTTTATTTTTTTTTTATAAAAAAAAAAAACATTATTTTGTTAGCTAATTTCTAAAAATTGCTTTTCCGTTATTTAATAAACTTTTTTTTTATAATTTTTTTTATAAAAAAAACATTATTTTGTTAGCTATTTTATAAAAATTGCTTTTCCGTTATTTAATAAACTTTTTTTTTATTTTTTTTTTTTATTAAAAAAAACATATTTTGTTAGCTATTTTATGAAAATTCCTTTTCCGTTATTTAATAAACTTTTTTTTTATAATTTTTTTTCATAAAAAAAAAACATTATTTTGTTAGCTAATTTCTAAAAATTGCTTTTCCGTTATTTAATGAACGTTTTTTTACTATTTTTTTTTATTAAAAGAAACATTATTTTGTTAGCTATTTTATAAAAATTGCTTTTCCGTTATTTAATGAACTTTTATTATTATTTTTTTTATTAAAAAAAAAAACATTATTTTGTTAGCTATTTTATAAAAATTGCTTTTCCGTTATTAAATGAACTTTTTTTTATTATTATTTAAAAAAAAAAAAAAAAAAAAATATTTTGTTAGCTATTTTACAAAAATTGCTTTCCAATTATTAAATAACCTTTTAACTTTTTAAAATTATTCAGGTAATCAGGGAGGCTACAATTATAATGGTAACAATGGAAATTATAACAATAACGGTGGGAATTACAACAATTACCAGTACAGCGGTTCGAACTCAATCGACAATTACAACGGAGGTGGTTATTCGGCAAGTACGAGCGGATCTTTTGGCTCGAGTGGACCAAGCTCGACCTACGGCACGCCGAACTTTCACTAGATTCACTCGACGACTCTCCTTGGGGCGGAAAAGGGTGAGGAACTCTCGGGAAACTCGTGCGCATTCCCGGTCGAGCCATCAACGAAGCAGCAGCAGCAGCAGCAACGTCAGAGAGGAAAAGCTCGAGAGGAAAACTTTGCCATCTGTCGTCTATGTGTGACGGGCGGGAGGGGGGACAGGGGGGGGGACGAGAAAAATGAGTCGAGTGGGAAGAGAGCAGCTACCGAGAGATGATAGGAGAGATATAGCGCTCGACGGATGATCAACGAGCACATTTTATCCGATAAAAATCCTCGTGCTCGACGTACTGCATGACGCTCGGCCACCGAGATACCGAGTACGAAAATTTTTACGAGTCCTCGTACTCGAGGACGCTTAAGAATGAATGGGGTCTATGGGACTAGTTGTGTGTACAGATTTTTTTTAAATGCTTTTTTTAGTTCATACAAAGTTTTTTTGTTTGTTTTTGTAATAAAATGTAAACTTGTATACGAAAAACAAAAGTGTTTTATTTCAACTGTTGAAATTCCCGCCTCAAATCCTCGTTTATCTTCGTTGGTATTTATTATTTACGCCTGTCCTCAATGGTTAAAAGAATTTCGAAACCGAAAGGTAAATGAAACAATTTTTTTAAATATTTTTTTTAAGTCCATACTAACTTTTTATTATTATTTATTTTCAATAAAATATAAACTTGTATACAACATTAAAAAAAGCTTAACTGTTGAAATTCCTGTCTCAAATCCTCGTTTATCTTCGTTGATATTTACTATTTAGCCCTGTCCTCAATGGCGAAAAAAAATAAATTAATAAACCGAAAGGTAAATGAGTCAATTTTTTTTTGTTTTTTTTTTTAGTTCATACAATTTTTTTTGGTTTCAATAAAATGTAAACTTGTATACGAAAAAAAAGTGTTTTATTTCAACTATTGAAATTCCCGCCTCAAATCCTCGTTTATCTTCGTTGGTATTTATTATTTACGCCTGTCCTCAATGGTTAAAAGAATTGAGAAACCGAAAGATAAATTCAACAATTGTTTTTTATGGTTTTTTTTGTTCATACAAATTTTTTATTATTTTTTTTCAATAAAATGCAAACTTGTTTATGAACTATTTGTTTTACTACAACTGTTGAATTTCCCGCGTCAAATCCTTGTTTACCCTCGTTGGTATTAATTATTTAGTTCTGTCCTCAATGATGAAAAGAATTAAGAAACCGAAAGGTAAATGAAACAATTTTTTTAAATATTTTTTTTAAGTCCATACTAACTTTTTATTATTATTTATTTTCAATAAAATATAAACTTGTATACAACATTAAAAAAAAGCTTAACTGTTGAAATTCCTGTCTCAAATCCTCGTTTATCTTCGTTGGTATTAATTATTTAGTCCTGTCCTCAATGCCGAAAAGAATTAAGAAACCGAAAGGTAAATGAGTCAATTTTTTTATGTTTTCTTTTAGTTCATACAAATTTTTTATTATTATTTATTTTCAATAAAATATAAACTTGTATACAACATTAAAAAAAAATGTTTAACTGTTGAAATTCCTGCCTTAAATCCTCGTTTATCTTCGTTGATATTTACTATTTAGCCCTGTCCTCGATGGCGAAAAAAAATAAATTAATAAACCGAAAGGTAAATGAGTCAATTTTTTTTGTTTTTTTTTTTAGTTCATACAATTTTTTTTTGGTTTCAATAAAATGTAAACTTGTATACGAAAAAAAAGTGTTTTATTTCAACTATTGAAATTCCCGCCTCAAATCCTCGTTTATCTTCGTTGGTATTTATTATTTACGCCTGTCCTCAATGGTTAAAAGAATTGAGAAACCGAAAGATAAATTCAACAATTGTTTTTTATGGTTTTTTTTGTTCATACAAATTTTTTATTATTTTTTTTTCAATAAAATGCAAACTTGTTTATGAACTATTTGTTTTACTACAACTGTTGAATTTCCCGCGTCAAATCCTTGTTTACCCTCGTTGGTATTAATTATTTAGTTCTGTCCTCAATGATGAAAAGAATTAAGAAACCGAAAGGTAAATGAAACAATTTTTTTTAATATTTTTTTTAAGTCCATACTAACTTTTTATTATTATTTATTTTCAATAAAATGTAAACTTGTATACAACATTAAAAAAAAAAGTTTAACTGTTGAAATTCCTGCCTCAACTCCTCGTTTATCTTCGTTGGTATTAATTATTTAATCCTGTCCTCAATGCCGAAAAGAATTAAGAAACCGAAAGGTAAATGAGTCAATATTTTTATGTTTTTTTTTAGTTCATACAAATTTTTTATTATTATTTATTTTCAATAAAATGTAAACTTGTATACAACATTTAAAAAAAATGTTTAACTGTTGGAATTCCTGCCTTAAATCCTCGTTTATCTTCGTTGGTATTTATTATTTAGTCCTGTCCTCAACGGTGAAAAGAATTGAGAAGCCGAAAGGTAAATGAAACAATTTTTTTAAATATTTTTTTTAAGTCCATACTAATTTTTTATTATTATTTATTTTCAATAAAATATAAACTTGTATACAACATTTAAAAAAAGCTTAACTGTTGAAATTCCTGTCTCAAATCCTCGTTTATCTTCGTTGGTATTAATTATTTAGTCCTGTCCTCAATGCCGAAAAGAATTAAGAAACCGAAAGGTAAATGAGTCAATTTTTTTATGTTTTTTTTTAGTTCATACAAATTTTTTATTATTATTTATTTTCAATAAAATATAAACTTGTATACAACATTTAAAAAAAATGTTTAACTGTTGAAATTCCTGCCTTAAATCCTCGTTTATCTTCGTTGGTATTAATTATTTAGTCCTGTCCTCAATGGCGAAAAGAATTAAGAAGCCGAAAGGTAAATGAAACAATTTTTTTCATATTTTTTTTAAGTAGATATAAATTTTTTATTCTTATTTTTTCTCAATGAAATGCAAACTTGTATAAAACATTTTTTTTTAATTTTTAACTGTTGAAATTCCTGCCTGAAATCCTCGTTTATCTTCGGTGGTATTTATTATTTAGCCCTGTCCTCAATGGCGAAAAAAAATAAATTAATAAACCGAAAGGTAAATAAGTCAATTTTTTTTTTTTTTTTTTTTTTTTAGTTCATACAATTTTTTTTTGGTTTCAATAAAATGTAAACTTGTATACGAAAAAAAGTGTTTTATTTCAACTATTGAAATTCCTGCGTCAAATCCTCGTTTATCTTCGTCGGTATTTATTATTTAGTCCTGTCCTCAATGGTGAAAAATATTTATAAACCGAAAGGTAAATGATACAATTTTTAAAAAAAGTTTTTTCTACTCCATACAAATTTTTTATTTATTTTTTCAATAAAATGTAAACTTGTTTATGAAATATTTATTATATTTTTAACTGTTAAATTTCCTACGTCAAATCCTTGTTTACTTTCGTTGGTATTTATTATTTAATCCTGTCCTCAACGGTGAAAAAAAATGAATAAATCGAAAGGTAAATGAAACAATTTTTTTGATCCCTTTGATGTGTGTATTTTTGTTTGATTTGTTATTTATTTTTCTGCTATGGAACCAGTCGTGTACACAGATTTATTTTATACTTTTTTAATTCATACAAATATTTTCTTTTCAATAAAATGTAAACTTGTATACAAAAAAATTTCTTTTATTTTTAACTGTTGAATTTCCTCCCTCAAACCCTCGTTTAGCTTTGTCAGTATTTACCATTTAATTCGGTCGCCAACGGTGAAAAAAAATCAATAAACCGAAAGGTAAGTGAAACTATTTTTTTTTGTCCCTTTGATGTGTGTATTTATTGGATTTTTTAAAAAACTCTGATCCGGATTAGTTCTGTCAATCATGAAGAATTTCGGTTTTTTTTTATTTTCGAATTTTTCAATTTCTGCTTTTCAATTATTGTTTTTTTTTTTTTTTTTTTTTATAAATAAAAAAAAAAAATTCTTTCGAATGGACCAAAATTGTTCAAAAATTTCGACCAAACGTGACAAAAATCAATAATCTCAAAACTAAATTGAAAAAAAAAATTCAGTCTTCGAAAAGTGAATTAATTTTATTATGTGGGAATATTTTATCATTTAGCTGGAGAATAAATGTATAAATCACGAGGATTTTTTTTTTTGTTGTGGAGGCTGTAAATTAGTTTGTCGACCTTTTCCACCAGTAATGTTGGGAAGAGTTTGTTGCAATCCACAAAAAGATCTCATGTACATCAAATCCTCGTCTGTCTCAACAACAATTCATTATACCTGGACTTGCTTATAATTATATCGGCGATCTTATTAATCTTATCACGGAGCATATCTGGGTTAATTATACATTACCAGGTTGATGGCTCCTTTCGACGAGTCACGAGAGTTACGACATCAAATAATCGGATGCCCAACAATAATTAATGATTCAATAATTCCAATCAATTTAATCAATTAAAATAATTATTGATTTTTAATTAAAGATAATTGCAACACCGTAAAGTAGCAAAATCGTTATCCAATAATTTCACTAATTTTCGTCAATTAAATAATCATCGACATTTAATCAATAATTAATATGCGAATAATACAGCAAGGAATTTTCATCAGAAAAATAAATAACAATGTTGAGTCGTAAAATTTCGTTTAAATAATGTAAATAATTTACATCAATTAAATAATTATAAATATTATCAATAATTTACAATAATTTAATAATTTACATCAATAATTCAATAATTTACATCAATTAAATAATTATAAATATTATCAATTATGGCGATTAATATAATTATTGATTTTTAATTAAATATAATTGTCACCGTAAAGTGGAAAAATCCTCATCCAATAATTTCACTAATTTGTGTCAATTAAATAATCATCGACATTTAATCAAAAATTAATATGCGAATAATACAGCAACGAATTTTCATCAGAAAAATAAATAACAATGCCGAGTCGTAAAATTTCGGTTAAATAATGTCAATAATTTTCATCAATTAAATAATTATAAATATTATCAATTATGTCGATTAATATAATTATTGATTTTTAATTAAATATAATTGTCACCGTAAAGTGGAAAAATCCTCATCCAATAATTTCACTAATTTTCGTCAATTAAATAATCATCGACATTTAATCAATAATTAATATGCGAATAATACAGCAACGAATTTTCATCAGAAAAATAAATAACAATGTCGAGTCGTAAAATTTCGGTTAAATAATGTAAATAATTTACATCAATTAAATAATTATAAATATTATCAATTATGACTATTAATATAATTATTGATTTTTAATTAAATATAATTGCCACCGTAAAGTGGAAAAATCCTCATCCAATAATTTCACTAATTTTCGTCAATTAAATAATCATCGACATTTAATCAATAATTAATATGCGAATAATACAGCAACGAATTTTCATCAGAAAAATAAATAACAATGTTGAGTCGTAAAATTTCGTTTAAATAATGTAAATAATTTCCATCAATTAAATAATTATAAATATTATCAATTATGTCGATTAATATAATTATTGATTTTTAATTAAATATAATTGTCACCGTAAAGTGGAAAAATCCTCATCCAATAATTTCACTAATTTTCGTCAATTAAATAATCATCGACATTTAATCAATAATTAATATGCGAATAATACAGCAACGAATTTTCATCAGAAAAATAAATAACAATGTCGAGTCGTAAAATTTCGTTTAAATAATGTAAATAATTTACATCAATTAAATAATTATAAATATTATCAATTATGACGATTAATATAATTATTGATTTTTAATTAAATATAATTGTCACCGTAAAGTGGAAAAATCCTCATCCAATAATTTCACTAATTTTCGTCAATTAAATAATCATCGACATTTAATCAAAAATTAATATGCGAATAATACAGCAACGAATTTTCATCAGAAAAATAAATAACAATATCGAGTCGTAAAATTTCGTTTAAATAATGTCAATAATTTCCATCAATTAAATAATTATAAATATTATCAATTATGGCGATTAATATAATTATTGATTTTTAATTAAATATAATTGTCACCGTAAAGTGGAAAAATCCTCATCCAATAATTTCACTAATTTGTGTCAATTAAATAATCATCGACATTTAATCAATAATTAATATGCGAATAATACAGCAACGAATTTTCATCAGAAAAATAAATAACAATGTTGAGTCGTAAAATTTCGTTTAAATAATGTAAATAATTTACATCAATTAAATAATTATAAATATTATCAATTATGACGATTAATATAATTATTGATTTTTAATTAAATATAATTGTCATCGTAAAGTGGAAAAATCCTCATCCAATAATTTCACTAATTTTCGTCAATTAAATAATCATCGACATTTAATCAATAATTAATATGCGAATAATACAGCAACGAATTTTCATCAGAAAAATAAATAACAATATCGAGTCGTAAAATTTCGTTTAAATAATGTCAATAATTTACATCAATTAAATAATTATAAATATTATCAATTATGTCGATTAATATAATTATTGATTTTTAATTAAATATAATTGTCACCGTAAAGTGGAAAAATTCTCATCCAATAATTTCACTAATTTTCGTCAATTAAATAATCATCGACATTTAAACAAAAATTAATATGCGAATAATACAGCAACGAATTTTCATCAGATAAATAAATAACAATGTTGAGTCGTAAAATTTCGGTTAAATAATGTCATTAATTTCCATCAATTAAATAATTATAAATATTATCAATTATGTCGATTAATATAATTATTGATTTTTAATTAAATATAATTGTCACCGTAAAGTGGAAAAATCCTCATCCAATCATTTCACTAATTTTCGTCAATTAAATAATCATCGACATTTAATCAATAATTAATATGCGAATAATACAGCAACGAATTTTCATCAGAAAAATAAATAACAATGTCGAGTCGTAAAATTTCGTTTAAATAATGTCAATAATTTTTTTAAATAATAATTAGTGGATGGTGAAGAGAAATCAACTTTATTAAATACAAGAGATGTATTCGGGTCGATCGCTGATAAACGAATAAACAGACTCATCGTTAGGGGTAACATATAATAATAAATAAATGAACATAGCCGTCCGAACTTCGCTCTAATATTCACTTCAACACTTCCCCTCGATGTACGGACGGTCGTCGTAAGTGAATTAAATGATCTCAATTCCTAGAATTTCCAGGCACCTTCTATGTTTAGGACTAGACAACCCTTTTGTCAAGATGTCCGCAGCCATTTCTTCGGTGGGGACATATGCTATCTCCAGTAACTTATTTTCGAGGATCTCGCGAACGAAATGATGTCGTATATCGATATGTTTCGATCTATTGTGGAAAATCGGGTTCTTAGCCAATTTTTGAGCGCCACAATTATCGCTGAATATTGTGGGCTGCAATGAGTGATTGAATCCAAGTTCCACGAGGAATCGCTGAACGTATATGCCCTCTTTTGCAGCCTCAGTGAGAGCCATATATTCAGCCTCAGTTGAAGAGAGAGCAACCGTTCTCTGCTTTTTAGACTCCCACGAAATCGGACATCCTCCCAGAATAAATACATATCCCGTGTACGATCTTCGGTCATCTATGCAATTTGCCCAGTCCGCATCCACGTAACCTTTGAGTGGTTCCAAAGTCCGTTT
Organism: Ephialtes manifestator; assembly: GCA_963970395.1. NCBI lineage: Eukaryota > Metazoa > Arthropoda > Insecta > Hymenoptera > Ichneumonidae > Ephialtes > Ephialtes manifestator. The sequence continues at coordinate 3,529,293 of OZ019969.1, read as the reverse complement.
GTATCTTAACCCAAGGTTCGCCGATCCCTTTAAATATCGGAGTACACGTTTTGCGGCAATCCAGTGAGTTGAGTCATAACAGGTACTGTACTGGCTGAGATAGCTCACCACGTGAGCTATGTCTGGTCTCGTGCACGTAGCCAAATACATCAATGCACCAATCAGTTCTTTGTATGGGAATTTTTCTTTCACGACATTTGCCTCAACCTCACAACGTTTGAGTTTTGTACCGAGATCGAACGGAGTAAGTGTCGGTTTTGAATTAGACATTCCGAAACGATCTAAAATATCGTTCACGTATCCTCGTTGATTCATTGTAATTTCATCATTGCTTTGTGAGAATTCTATACCGAGACAATAATTAATATCGCCGAGACTTTTGATTTCAAAATTTTTCGACAAATGATCCGCAATTCTCTTGATCATGTCAGAATTTCTTGATGCCACTAGTATGTCATCTACGTATACGACTATGATTACAATGTCTTCCCCTTGTCCGGTATAGAATACACAAGGATCTGATTTTGTGGATTCAACCCCGAATTTCTCTAATTCTTCGCTCAATTTTATGTGCCACCGCCGCCCGGCTTGTCTCAGGCCATAAAGAGCTTTCCTCAAGTGACAAACCTTGTTACCTTTTTTTAGATCCTCGAGCATCTTCTTGGCCTTCACATTGATCACGCTATTCTCTTGTTCCCTGCGTATGATCTCTTCTATTGTTTCATTAGTGTATTCCGGTACCTCCATAAAAATATCTTCTTCTAATTCTCCGTTCAGATAAGCCGTGGTTACGTCGAACTGCTTAATTTTCATTCCTCTTTCTACCGATAAAGCCATTACTGTACGTATCGAGCTGATTCGTGCTACAGGAGCGAATGTTTCGACAAAATCAATTCCTGGACGTTGTGAAAAACCTTTGGCAACTATTCGAGCCTTCCGTTTGTCTAAATTTCCGCTGGCGTCGTACTTGTTTCTCAATACAACTCGACTACCTACAACTTGACCATCCTTTGGACGATCGACGATTGTCCACGTATCATTCTTTATTATGGATTTTAATTCTTTCGCCATAGCTTGAAGCCACTCGTTCGATTCAGATCCATGTAGGGCTTCACGAATGGGAATTTCAGCGAGAAAAACGACACATTCTGACGTATTTGCGTTGTCTTCAGGAATTTCTTCTGTGTTTTCTTGGACGTTGTTCACAGTTTTGTATAGCTTTCTGGGTCTTCCCCTGAGTCCAGTAAGTATTTTAGATGGTCTTCCACGGCCTCTCTTTTGTGGTTCTTCAATCTCGACCTGTTCGTCTACTTCGTCGTTTTCTTGGTCAGACTCGATATTTTCCCGTTCATCTTCAATTTCATTTTGGCTGTGATTTTCGTCGACATTCTCCTCGTTGAAAATTTGATTATTGTCATTTGGCTCGTCTTGTTCTTCGTTACCATCTTCATATCGATTTCGAGTATCGTTCGTTTTAGATTTTGTTGGTATTTCCACTTCAATACCTTTTTGTGTGTGTGATTTTTCCGTTTGAAAATCGTCGTATATGTCATTACTGACATTCTTATTTTTTTCAAGGAATTTCACATCTCGGGTTATATCTACACGTTTTTCATCGACTATCCATACTCGATACGCCTTCGATTGCTCTGAATATCCCACAAAAATTCCTCGTTTTGATCTTGATGCAAACTTCCCCTTGTTTGGGTCGCGGTTTAGTGTAAAAACCTCGCATCCAAAGTCTCGAAAATACTTTACGTTTGGTATTTTTCCGGTCCATTTTTCGAATGCCGTTTTCCCATCGAGGCTATTCGATGGACACCTATTTCGAATATAGTTTGCCGTATTTATTGCTTCACCCCAGAACGATGTGGAAGACCAGACTGGTTCAGGAGACATCGTGTCATTTCAACTAAGGTCCGGTTTTTTCGTTCTGCCACTCCATTCTGCTCCGGTGTATGAGTGACAGTGAGTCTCCGCCCGATACCGTTGGATTTTAGGAATTTATCAAATTCGTTATTACGATATTCCGTTCCATTGTCGGATTGTAAATATTTTATTTTGTATCCTTTTTGCGTCTCAACGAAAAATTTAAAGTCCTTAAATGCATCGAGAACTTCATTCTTACTCCTCAGTAATCGAATTTCACACCATCTGGATCGATCGTCTATAAAAGTTACGAAGTAACGTGCTCTTCCATTCGACTCGACACGCATGGACCGCATACATCCGAATGTATAATTTCGAGAGGCTCCGAAATCCTCTCCGACTTTCTTGGAAAAGGGGTCCTTGACATTTTTTCTTCAATGCAAATCTCACAGTCCAATTTTTTTGTCGCATTATCCAATGTCATTCCTTGCACGTTTCCATTGCGATTGCACTCTACAAGGTCATTGAAATTTAAGTGGCCCATTTTTCGATGCCAGCTCATTGTCATATTCGTTTTGATTCATAATCCACTGTATTAGCCTCCTCTGATAACTTACATTTATCTTGATTTAAACGCAGGAAATATAGCCCTTTCATTCGATCAGCGTACAATACGGTTTTTCCGGTCTCATCAATAACTATAGCCGATTCCTTATCAAAAGTTACCTTAAATCCTTGGTCAGTAATTTTTCCGACAGACAACAGATTTGTACGTAAATCGGGAACATGTAATGTTTCCTGTAGATCCACACGTCTTGGTTTACCTTCGAAATCTGCTGTGATAGTCACAGTTCCCTTTGCTTTTATTTCCGTCGATGAATTGCTGGCCAGGTTCAATTTTCCGGACTTAATTTTCTCGATCGTCAAGAAATCGGCCGCGTTCTTACATAGATGAGAGGAACATCCACTGTCTACACACCAATCTGTGCTCCGATTGTTCGTTTCGGCTGTATATGCCTCTTGCTCACTCGATTCTTCTTCTTCAATTGCTACATAAAAGCTTAGATTCTCGACTTTATTCGCCTCGACTTCTGGACACACGGATGCTTTATGTCCTGTTTTCTGACAGTTATGACATTTCCACGGAAAAAATTCTTTCTTAGAGGGGTCTCCATTGCTCAGCTTTTTACCGTATCCAATTTGACGTTTATTGTGATATTTTCTCGCAATCATTGCGTTTGAAGTAACATTGCGAGTATCGTTTTTTCTTGCGTCTGCTTCTTCTACAATTTTCACTCGTAGTGCTTCTGGAGAGGGTAGATCATCCCGGGATTCTATCGCACAGCGAAAGTTTTCAAATGATGGTGGGAGGCTATATAGTAGCATAATTGTCAATAAATCACGATTGACTTCGATATCCATTTCGCACAATTTATCAACCGTGTCGAAGAATTTTCGTAGATGTGCTTGTACGTCTTCCTCATCTTCCATTCGATGTAACGTCAATTGTTTTAAAAGCGTTGCTTTCCGAGCTGGTCCTTTCGATTGGTAAATCGTTTGCAATTTACGCCACACTTCGCTTGATGTATTGCAACCCTTGATCTGCTTCAATTCGCATGGACTGATTGACAAAATAATGTCCGATTTAGCTTTTCTGTCATTTTCTTCCCACCTCTTTACTGCTTGAATCGATTCAGCATTATTCGGGACAATTTCAGGTTTTACGCATTCTCCATTTACGAATGCCCAAGCATCGTTCTTTATTAAAAGAGCTTCCATTTGTATTTTCCAGGTATCGTAGTTTTCTTTATTCAATGATTCGATTCTTACTGAATTCGTCGAAGCCATTTTTCCGGCGAATGAGCTCCTTTTACACACGCGATGATGACACCCGATTAAACTACGTTTTCTCCTATATTTCACTTCACTCGTTTCCGATTATCTGGGCCCATAACCTTTTAAATAATAATTAGTGGATGGTGAAGAGAAATCAACTTTATTAAATACAAGAGATGTATTCGGGTCGATCGCTGATAAACGAATAAACAGACTCATCGTTAGGGGTAACATATAATAATAAATAAATGAACATAGCCGTCCGAACTTCGCTCTAATATTCACTTCAACAAATTTACATCAATTAAATAATTATAAATATTATCAATTATGTCGATTAATATAATTATTGATTTTTAATTAAATATAATTGCCACCATAAAGTGGAAAAATCCTCATCCAATAATTTCACTAATTTTCGTCAATTAAATAATCATCGACATTTAATCAATAATTAATATGCGAATAATACAGCAACGAATTTTCATCAGAAAAATAAATAACAATGTCGAGTCGTAAAATTTCGTTTAAATAATGTCAATAATTTACATCAATTAAATAATTATAAATATTATCAATTATGTCGATTAATATAATTATTGATTTTTAATTAAATATAAGTGTCACCGTAAAGTGGAAAAATGCTCATCCAATAATTTCACTAATTTTCGTCAATTAAATAATCATCGACATTTAATCAAAAATTAATATGCGATTAATACAGCAACGAATTTTCATCAGAAAAATAAATAACAATGTCGAGTCGTAAAATTTCGTTTAAATAATGTCAATAATTTACATCAATTAAATAATTATAAATATTATCAATTATGGCGATTAATATAATTATTGATTTTTAATTAAATATAATTGTCACCGTAAAGTGGAAAAATCCTCATCCAATAATTTCACTAATTTTCGTCAATTAAATAATCATCGACATTTAATCAAAAATTAATATGCGAATAATACAGCAACGAATTTTCATCAGAAAAATAAATAACATTGTCGAGTCGTAAAATTTCGTTTAAATAATGTCAATAATTTCCATCAATTAAATAATTATAAATATTATCGATTATGTCGATTAATATAATTATTGATTTTTAATTAAATATAATTGTCACCGTAAAGTGGAAAAATCCTCACCCAATAATTTCACTAATTTGTGTCAATTAAATAATCATCGACATTTAATCAATAATTAATATGCGAATAATACAGCAACGAATTTTCATCAGAAAAATAAATAACAATGCCGAGTCGTAAAATTTCGTTTAAATAATGTAAATAATTTACATCAATTAAATAATTATAAATATTATCAATTATGACGATTAATATAATTATTGATTTTTAATTAAATATGATTGTCACCGTAAAGTGGAAAAATCCTCATCCAATAACTTCACTAATTTTCGTCAATTAAATAATCATCGACATTTAATCAATAATTAATATGCGAATAATACAGCAACGAATTTTCATCAGAAAAATAAATATCAATGTCGAGTCGTAAAATTTCGTTTAAATAATGTAAATAATTTACATCAATTAAATAATTATAAATATTATCAATTATGACGATTAATATAATTATTGATTTTTAATTAAATATAATCGTCACCGTAAAGTGGAAAAATCCTCAACCAATAATTTCACTAATTTTCGTCAATTAAATAATCATCGACATTTAATCAATAATTAATATGCGAATAATACAGCAACGAATTTTCATCAGAAAAATAAATAACATTGTCGAGTCGTAAAATTTCGTTTAAATAATGTCAATAATTTACATCAATTAAATAATTATAAATATTATCAGTTATGTCGATTAATATAATTATTGATTTTTAATTAAATATAATTTCCACCGTAAAGTGGAAAAATCCTCATCCAATAATTTCACTAATTTTCGTCAATTAAATAATCATCGACATTTAATCAATAATTAATATGCGAATAATACAGCAACGAATTTTCATCAGAAAAATAAATAACAATGTCGAGTCGTAAAATTTCGGTTAAATAATGTCAATAATTTCCATCAATTAAATAATTATAAATATTATCGATTACGTCGATTGATATAATTATTGATTTTTAATTAAATATAATTGCCACCGTAAAGTGGAAAAATCCTCATCCAATAATTTCACTAATTTTCGTCAATTAAATAATCATCGACATTTAATCAAAAATTAATATGCGAATAATACAGCAACGAATTTTCATCAGAAAAATAAATAACAATGCCAAGTCGTAAAATTTCGTTTAAATAATGTCAATAATTTCCATCAATTAAATAATTATAAATATTATCAATTATGACGATTAATATAATTATTGATTTTTAATTAAATATAATTGTCACCGTAAAGTGGAAAAATCCTCATCCAATCATTTCACTAATTTTCGTCAATTAAATAATCATCGACATTTAATCAAAAATTAATATGCGAATAATACAGTAACGAATTTTCATCAGAAAAATAAATAACAATGTCGAGTCGTAAAATTTCGTTTAAATAATGTAAATAATTTACATCAATTAAATAATTATAAATATTATCAATTATGACGATTAATATAATTATTGATTTTTAATTAAATATAATTGCCACCGTAAAGTGGAAAAATCCTCATCCAATAATTTCACTAATTTTCGTCAATTAAATAATCATCGACATTTAATCAATAATTAATATGCGAATAATACAGCAACGAATTTTCATCAGAAAAATAAATAACAATGTCGAGTCGTAAAATTTCGGTTAAATAATATCAATAATTTACATCAATTAAATAATTATAAATATTATCAATTATGGCGATTAATATAATTATTGATTTTTAATTAAATATAATTGTCACCGTAAAGTGGAAAAATCCTCATCCAATAATTTCACTAATTTTCGTCAATTAAATAATCATCGACATTTAATCAAAAATTAATATGCGAATAATACAGCAACGAATTTTCATCAGAAAAATAAATAACAATGTCGATTCGTAAAATTTTGGTTAAATAATGTCAATAATTTACATCAATTAAATAATTATAAATATTATCAATTATGTCGATTAATATAATTATTGATTTTTAATTAAATATAAGTGTCATCGTAAAGTGGAAAAATCCTCATCCAATAATTTCACTAATTTTCGTCAATTAAATAATCATCGACATTTAATCAAAAATTAATATGCGAATAATACAGCAACGAATTTTCATCAGAAAAATAAATAACAATGTCGAGTCGTAAAATTTCGTTTAAATAATGTAAATAATTTACATCAATTGAATAATTATAAATATTATCAATTATGACGATTAATATAATTATTGATTTTTAATTAAATATAATTGTCACCGTAAAGTGGAAAAATCCTCATCCAATAATTTCACTAATTTTCGTCAATTAAATAATCATCGACATTTAATCAAAAATTAATATGCGAATAATACAGTAACGAATTTTCATCAGGAAAATAAAAAACAATGTCGAGTCGTAAAATTTCGTTTAAATAATGTCAATAATTTACATCAATTAAATAATTATAAATATTATCAATTATGTCGATTAATATAATTATTGATTTTTAATTAAATATAATTGTCACCGTAAAGTGGAAAAATACTCATCCAATAATTTCACTAATTTTCGTCAATTGAATAATCATCGACATTTAATCACAAATTAATATGCGAATAATACAGCAACGAACTTTCATCAGAAAAATAAATAACAATGTCGAGTCGTAAAATTTCGTTTAAATAATGTAAATAATTTACATCAATTAAATAATTATAAATATTATCAATTATGACGATTAATATAATTATTGATTTTCAATTAAATATAATTGTCATCGTAAAGTGGAAAAATCCTCATCCAATAATTTCACTAATTTTCGTCAATTAAATAATCATCGACATTTAAACAAAAATTAATATGCGAATAATACAGCAACGAATTTTCATCAGAAAAATAAATAACAATGTCGAGTCGTAAAATTTCGTTTAAATAATGTAAATAATTTACATCAATTAAATAATTATAAATATTATCAATTATGACGATTAATATAATTATTGATTTTTAATTAAATATAATTGTCATCGTAAAGTGGAAAAATCCTCATCCAATAATTTCACTAATTTTCGTCAATTAAATAATCATCGACATTTAATCAATAATTAATATGCGAATAATACAGCAACGAATTTTCATCAGAAAAATAAATAACAATGTCGAGTCGTAAAATTTCGTTTAAATAATGTCAATAAATTTCTACCTATTGAATAATTATTGATTTCTAATTAGATATTTTTGTGCAAAGGAAATATCGTCATAAAACTTAAACAGCTAAAATTGCAAAATACCGATTCAATAATTTCCTTCATTTGAATAATTATAAATATTATCAATTATGTCGAGTAATATAATTATTGATTTTTAATTAAATATAATTATCACCGCAAAGTGTAAAAATCCTCATCCAATAATTTCACTAATTTATACAAATTAAATAATCATCAACATTTAATAAAAAAATTAATATGCGAATAATACAGCAAATAATTTTCATCAAAAAAATAAATAACGATGCCGAGTTGCAAAATCTCATTTAAAAAACGTTAATAAATTTCTACCAAATGAATAATTATAAATATCTAATTAGATATTATTACACAAAGCAAATGTTGTCATAACACTCGTGGCAATAATTTCTGTCAATTAAATAATTATAAATATTATTAATTATATCGAAATACAATTATTGATTTTTAATTAAATATAATTGTCACCATAAAGTAGCAAAATCGTTATCCAATAATTTCACTAATTTCTGTCAATTAAATAATCATCGACATTTAATCACAAATTAATATGCGAATAATACAGCAACGAATTTTCATCAAAAAAATAAATAACAATGTCGAGTCGCAAAATCTCTTTTAAAAAAACGTCAATAAATAATTATCAATATTTAATTACAACATTATTGCCCAAAGCAAAAATCATCATAAAATGGCAAAATCCCGATCCAATAATTTCCATCAATTAATTAATTATAAATATTATCAATTATGCCGATTAACATAATTATCGTTTTTCAATTAAATATAATTGCGTTAATTGAGCGAAATAAAATTGTTATAATTGTTATTTATTAAATAATAAATGCAAAATGGCAAAATCCTTGGGAATTTCACAACAATTCCGTTTGGGAGAATTTTACTCTAAATATTTCTCTCATGAGCTTTCACTCTCGCTGAGGAGTTGTTTTGCAACCGGAGCATCAGAGAGGATTCTTAGCGTGTAACTAACGCTCTCATTAATTGCACAATAGAGTGAAGTCTCTGTCGGATCTCTCAGTTAGTATATGTAACGCCTGAGAAGACTTTGGCTGTATATATATATATAAAGACTATAAGTGTAACCAACACTTTGATGTGTTGTAGCAAAATGTGTTACAGCCCACGATCTCCTATAACCACGATGAGCATTGCGGCATTCGTGGGGCCCATTAAAGCGAAATTAGCCACGTTGGCTTGATCTGCTATAAGAACTTCTTCCCTCACGTTCTAACCTCACTGTGTCACTAATACGAATAATAAAAATAATGATAATAATAATAAGCTTAACAATAATGGTTGAACTGAAAAGTCAGTGGGAGTGATCGATGATCGATGACAAGCTATTAATCTTTTTTGCTAAAAAAAGTAATAATAATGGCCTTGGCTAATAATATAATGGGAAAGAAAGCAAAATGGTGGATTGGTTTATTTAGGATGTAGCAATGAAGACATTCACAACAAAAAAATACGTTGTGACTAAAAATAAAATAATAAAAGAAAAAAAAATATTGATGCGCCTAGAAATAAAATAATTAAAAAAATAAAAATAAAATATGTTGTTGATGCGACTAAAAATAAAATAATAAAAGAAAAAAAAATGTTTATTTGATAACATTTGTCTGTGGACAATTACCTTTTCTTTTGTCATTAAACATTTTTTGTAATTAAAAACATTTTTTTTTGTAATTAAAAAACATGAAAAAAAATCTGGAAAATACAGTTTTAAATATAGAAATGTCTGACGAGTCGTCGATAGTAGATTGATTTTTTTTTTCTTTTTGATAATTTTAAAAATCAAAAGAGCTTAGAAACTATAAGAAGAAAAATCTTCCCCACTTTGGCTCTAAGCTATAAAATTTTGATATTCAACAGAGTATTTTTCAGATTTTTAAATTATGTCATATTGGTACTGGAATAATCTTGTTCAGAAAAATTTGAAAAATTCCCAAAACCCTGAAAAAAGTTCTCAAAAAATCCGAGCTTACATAAATAAACGTTTGACCACTCGCCTATAGTAGATTCATTTTTTTATTTATTTTTTTATAAAAATAAAAAAAATCTTGCTCACTTTGGCTGTAGGCTAGAAAATTTTGATATTCAACAAAGGATTTTTCAGAATTTTTTCAGATTTTTAAATTATGGCATTCCATATGTCACTTCAAAAACAAAAAAAAAACAAAAAAAAAAAAAAATCTGCTGCATTTGATGAAATCGGGGAGGTCGAGGGTCAGAGCCATGTCGAAATCGGGATGTAAAATGCCCCCCATATGTAATACATAATTATAGAATTATAAAACAGAGGAATTCCAGGAAATCTCTCAACTCTATTTCGTCTTCGATTATTGCGTCATGATTTATAAATATGATGGACCATATATTGCGAATAAAATGCACGAGGCAGATCGTTATTTTTATAATTTTTTAAAATCAAAATGCTTAAAAACTATAAGAAGAAAAATCTTGCCCACTTTGGCTCTAAGCTAAAAAATTTTGATATTCAACAAAGTATTTTTCAGAATTTTTTCAGATTTTTAAATTATGGCATTCCATATTTCACTTAAAAAAAAAAAAAAAAAAATAAAAATAAAAAAAAAAAAAAAAAAAAAAAAATTGCATAGAAAAAAAAGAAAAAAAAATCTGGTGCATTTGATGAAATCGGGGAGGTCGAGGGTCAGAGCCATGTCGAAATCGGGATGTACAATGCCCCCCATATGTAATACATAATTATAAAACAGAGGAATTCAAGGAAATCTCTCAACTCTATTTCGTCTTCGATTATTGCGTTATGATTTATAAATATGACGTACCATATATTGCGAATAAAATGCACGAGGAAGATCGTTATTTTTACAATTTTTTAAAATCAAAACGCTTAAAAACTATAAGAAGAAAAATCAGAAAAACCTTGCCCACTTTGGCTCTAAGCTAAAAAATTTTGATATTCAACAGACTATTTTTCAGAATTTTTTCAGATTCTTTAATTATGGCATTCCATATGTCACTTAAAAAAAAAAAAAAAAAAAAAAAAAAAAAAAAAAAAATTGCATAGAAAAAAAAAGAAAAAAAATCTGGTGCATTTGATAAAATCGGGGAGGTCGAGGGTCAGAGCCATATCGAAATCGGGATGTAAAATGCCCCTCATATGTAATACATAATTATAAAACAGAGGAATTCAAGGAAATCTCTCAATTCTATTTCGTCTTCGATTATTGCGTTATGATTTATAAATATGACGTACCATATATTGCGAATAAAATGCACGAGGAAGATCGTTATTTTTACAATTTTTTAAAATCAAAACGCTTAAAAACTAAAAGAAGAAAAATCAGAAAAACCTTGCCCACTTTGGCTCTAAGCTAAAAAATTTTGATATTCAACGAGTATTTTTCAGAATTTTTTCAGATTTTTTAATTATGGTATTCCATATGTCACTTGAAAAAAAAAAAAAAAAAAAAAAAAAAAAAAAAAAAAAAGTTTGCATAGAAAAAAAAAGAAAAAAAATCTGGTGCATTTGATAAAATCGGAGAGGTCGAGGGTCAGAGCCATATCGAAATCGGGATGTAAAATGCCCCCCATATGTAATACATAATTATAAAACAGAGGAATTCAAGGAAATCTCTCAACTCTATTTCGTCTTCGATTATTGCGTTATGATTTATAAATATGATGGACCATATATTGCGAATAAAATCTACGAGGAAGATCGTTATGTCTTTAAATACGTTTGTGCAATGTTTCTCTCATCGCAGAATAAATGAAGGATATAGAAAAGGAGGAATATAACAGGAGCGTAAAAGCGAGACTGCCGATTTGTTAATTCCGCATGATGACGGTGTGACCTCGGTAGCCGTTGAAAATCTCGGGCTCTCCTATCTTGCTACACCAGCGAACATGAGAACCGTTTCGTTTGATGGGAGCAACACTCTGTTGGTCTACGGTACGAAACGAGAAAATCTTCCACACGCACGCCCACAATAACCATTACGAAGTTATTATACTGCGGTGCAGTACAGTACGTGCTTGAGTGTATTATAGTATATCAGAAAGAGAGAGATATATATATATATATATATATGTACAAATGTATACATCGATGCGGTAACGGTAATATAATTTAACGTCTCATTCCTATAACACCCATATCATTTCATTACCCACTTTCGGTTTCGCATTACAACCAAGAATCACGAGATTTACCACTTAGAAGGATTTCTGTAGTATCTAACGCTCAAATACTACAGTCGTAAGTAGTAATAGTGATTTGGATAATTGTATTAATAATAATGACATTTTTTTTCCAATTTTTTTCCTTCCACTTTTTTTTTAAAACACTTTGAGCCATATATTTTTTGTTTCCGAAATGTCAAAACACTCATTAATTATTGAATTTAATAATACTGAGAAAATGAGTGAAAAAATATATCTCAAGAATATTTTGCAAAAATTAATAATCTGCAAAATATTTTGCAAAAATTAATAATCTCAAAAATATTTTGCAAAAATTAATAATCTCAAAAATATTTTCCAAAAATTAATAATCTCAAAAATAAATTGGACAATTTTTTTTTTTTCGGTTGACGAAGGGTGACTTTATTTTATAATTTTGGTATCGTATTATAACCAAAAATCATGTGATTTACTACTTAGAAGGATTTCTGTAGTATCTAACGCTCAAATACTATAGTCGTAAGTAGTAATAGTGATTTGGATAATTGTATTAATAATAAAGACATTTTTTTTCCAATTTTTTTCCTTCCCCTTTTTTTTTAAACACTGAGCCATATATTTTTTGTTTCCGAAATGTCAAAATACTCATTAATTATTGAATTTAATAATAATGAGAAAATGAGTGAAAAAAGATATCTCAAGAATATTTTCCAAAAATTAATAATCTCAAAAATATTTTCCAAAAATTAATAATCTCAAAAATATTTTGCAAAAATTAATAATCTCAAAAATATTTTGCAAAAATTAATAATCTCAAAAATATTTTGCAAAAATTAATAATCTCAAAAATATTTTCCAAAAATTAATAATCTCAAAAATAAATTGGACAATTTTTTTTCTTCGGTTGACGAAGGGTGACTTTATTTTATAATTTTGGTATCGTATTATAACCAAAAATCATGTGCTTTACTACTTAGAAGGATTTCTCTAGTACCTAACGCTCAAAATATTATAGTCGTAAGTAGTAATAATGATTTGGATAATTGTATAATTAATAAAGACATTTTTTTTCCTTCCACATTTTTTTTAAACACTTTTAGTCATACATTTTACGTTTACGAAATTTCAAAACACTCATTAATTATTGAATTCAATAATACTAACAAAATAAGTTAAAAAATATATCTCAAAAATATTTTCCAAAATTTGTCCAATGAATTTGTCCAAGATGGTAATTTGTTAATAATAGCGTAATAACTATTTTAGTCAATCTTGTTCAGTAACAAAAATGAGTGACAAAAAATCGTTAATATTAACTATTAAAAATAAATAAATAATAATAAATAATAATACTCAATATTAGTTAATATGAACTATTTTTCTTTAAAGACCTGCAGAAATGACTTCTCTCAATGAATGGCCAAAAATGAAACTAAAGAACCTAAAAAATAGTTAATATTAACTATTAAAAAAAGCCTAAAAAATAGTTAATATTAACTATTAAAAAGAAATAAATAATAATAGTTAATAATGACTATTTTTCTTTCAAGACCTACAGAAATGACTTCTCTCAATGAGTGGCCAAAAAAAAAACAATCATTAGTTTTCTAAAGACGCTAATTGACCATATAAATGACTATTTAATTTCCAAAGCTGCTGAATAGTCAAGTCGTATAAAATAATCGGTAAATAACAGATGAAAAAAAATAAAAGAATGTCTTTTCTCAATGAGTACCCAAAAAAAAAACAATCATTAGTTTTCTAAAGATGCTAATTGACGATATAAACGACCATTTCATTTCCAAAGGTGCTGAATAGTCAAATCATATATAATAATCGGTAAATAATAGACAAAAAAAATGAAAAAAAATGTCTTCTCTCAACGAGTGGCAAAAAAAAATCATTAGTTTTCTAAAGACGCTAATTGACCATATAAATGACTATTTAATTTCCAAAGCTGCTGAATAGTCAAGTCGTATAAAATAATTGGTAAATAACAGACAAAAAAAAATTTCTACTCTCAATGAGTGGCCAAAAAAAAACACAATCATTAGTTTTCTAAAGATGCTAATTGACCATTTCATTTCCAAAGGTGCTGAATAGTCAAATCGTATAAAATAATCGGTAAATAACAAACCCAAAAAAAGAGAAGGTAAAATTCGTTACGAATTCCGAGAGCAATAGTCGGCAACAGCAGTGACTGAAAGTCCAAAGCGATTAACCGCCAAGCTCTTCACGGTAGGCCAGTCCTTCAGTAGTGGAATCCCTGAAAAGCGAAATTGAGCTCTGTTTCGTATGCAAACGAGTGAAGGCTTGAAAAAGAGAATTTTTCAACGCACTCTCCAGCACGCAGTGCTGTAAAGTGATGGCAGAGTCGTCGAGTTTCATTTGGAATTAATAAAGCTCGAGTGCAGCCTTGAAAAAAAAAAAAAAAACATTATTCACGAGTGTATAAAGAATTCTGCGGTAACATTATTCTACTTTTTTTGCCATTCTTTCTTCAACTTTATACCCGGAGACAAATATCGGGGATTATTCCTGCAACGAATCAATGAATATACTGTAAGAGCTCTTTGGTGCTTTTTCCGTTGCATCCGGACATGAAATACTACATCGTTTGCTATTTTCCGGTTCTCTGTGTCGATTCCACGACACGGAAAGGGAACGAAATCGAAAATGGAAATAGTTCTTCTTCATCTCCCAGCGATTTTACGCTTTCTCTCTTTCTCTATTCTATGGATACCTCGACTCTTTTTCCTGTCACTGTACTGGACACGAGTATCGATTCCATCGACGCGTTTTGTCGTTTGCCGTTGTGAAGGAAGAAGACGTGGGTCAATGCAGCCTTACTATTGGTGCAGTCAGGCTTCCTACTTCGATGCACTCGGATGCCCAGGGCACAGTGTGTCCTCAACTTTATTACATTCCCGGTGTGTGTCA
>OZ019969.1:3429112-3511612 GCA_963970395.1 Ephialtes manifestator | reverse complement strand
GTGTGCGTGTGCGTGTGCGTGTGCGTGTGCGTGTGCGTGTGCGCGTGCGCGTGCACGTGTGCGTGCGCGTGCGCGTGCGCGTGCGCGTGCGCGTGTGTGTGTGTGTGTGTGTGTGTGTGTGCGTGTGTGTGTGTTAAAAATTCATATAGTTGTAACTTGCAAACTATTGGACCAAATCAGCTCAAATTTGATAAACGTGTACAGTACTGGCTAATCTTCAATTGGTATACAATTTATAAAAATCGCTCAATGCATTTCGTTTTTATTAGAATTTTGAAACTTTGACAAAAAGTACGTAAAAGCCGTAGCTCGAACGAATTTTTGACTATCGGGCTGAAACTTCGTAGTACAATTGAACAAGGTGATGCGGTCTTTGGTATTGAATTTGGGCAAAATTGGTAAAGCGGTTCGGCTTTTATGAGATTTTGATATTTTTGGAAAAATTTTCGTTTTGTTCTAATTCAGGTACAATTTTGCCTAACTGACTGAAATTTTTTACACAGGAAAAATAACATTCAGTCCTGCTACGTACCAAATTTGGTGATGATCGGTAAAACGGTTCGAATTTTACGTGATTTTTACATTTTTCTTATTCAAGGTGATGCATTTTTTCAATTTTATAACTATAATTTATGGTTACAACTGTGTATTGACTTTTTGTTTATCTTTCCCTTTTCGACAATTTATTGCCAAATTTTGTTTTTTCATGATTCAAATTTCTAAAAATCTGAGATTTATAAATCAGTATTTAAACTAAGGATGCAAAGTAGAACTTTGCACATTGCTTCGTCAATAATTTTTATCTTTCGCATAACTTCCTCTGTGAGGAAGCCAAAAATAAAATAAAGAAACTTCGTCATAGAGGCGACGTTGCAAAATGAAAATTTTACAACCTGCTGCTTTTCTTTTATCTTAAATTCGGCCAATTTCCAATATCATCATAATTCATTGAACATGACAAGTTCGTTAATATTTCAGTGATGTGGAAACAAATAATGGGATTAAAGTTGATTCGCCCAAGTCAAGGAGAGTGATCGAAAGACTGATTAGTTGCTAAACTAGTAAGATATATGAAAGTTGTAGTAGTGGCGAAGGTGGAGAGCAAAAGCAACAGCAGAAGCCGAGATGGAGAAGTGCCAGGAGTAAAGAGAGTGAGAGAGACTCTATGGATATTTGCTCCTGGATCCAGCAGCACTGCGCGAAACAGTTGGTGGTAGTTAGAAGCCAATCCGTTCGAAGTGGAGCTTCTCGAACTCGGAAGTCTAAGTCTGGAATAATTAGTCGCTATATCGTGCCACTCGGTCACTACGTAGATACGTACAATTATACTACACACAGACCCAGCCAGAATCTCCCAACCCAAAGATATATATGTTCATCTATTATGTATAGAAACTATACTTGTATTCCAGGCGCGAGCCGAGCACCGTAATTGCACGTTTCATTCGGTAATGGAAAGCCCCCCGAGTTGCATGTTCGAATATACACCATAGGATAACCACATAGAATTTACATGGGCCATTTCGGACCAAATCCCCATTGATCCTGACCCTCACGTTTGTCCTTCTATTTTTTATTACAACACTTTTTTCGAAGACTCATTTCGTTTCGTTACTAAAAATTGCTTAAAAACGAATTTTGGCTAGAATACGAAAATCTGAAGAAGAATAATTAATTTTTTTTTTAAGTTATTTGGAATATTGATTTTTAATAAAATTATCAAAATTACATAATCTTATTGGAAAATTATTTTATAGAAATTTTTTTATATAGCTAGTTTTTTTTTAGTTTGGGATTATTTTGAACATTTTTTTTTTACAAAATTTGGATTTTTGAAGCCAAACTAATTATTTTTGTTTTGAACCCAAGGAAATTATTATTATTATTTTTTTCAATTTCATGTCCTTAGTTAGTCAGTATTTTATATATAGATGCATATATTTATTGAATTCCAAATTCCAAAAAAATAAAAAAATTAGCTTGGCTTCTAAATTTTTAGGTCTGGTAGTTTTTTTTCAACTGTTATAATGTTATATAAAAATTCACGAGGCGAATTTGCAGCGCTTAAGGTCAAACCTTTACCTAACTAGTAAAAAATATCTCATGTACTACATAAATATATATATATATATATATAATTCCAGATAATATTCTAGAACTGGAAAAGCCCATACCTATAAATACGTCCACGATTACCCATCCACATACACGTGCAGGATAGCTACTACATCGAGTGAATTCAATATTCACGCAAGAATCCTAATAAAGCGCCTGGAATCCAATTTTTCAAGAATACCCGTCGCCCAGCAGCAGAAGCAGCAGCCGTAATACTAGTAGTAGTAGTAGTAGTTCTAGTAGTAGTATGAGAGAGTGGGGCAAAATGGCAACGTGGGGCATAATGGCTACGGGGCACGATGGAACAGTGGCACAACGGCAATTTGATGCATAATGGCAGGATAGTACGAAGGAGAAAAATGTGACACATGAAAACGAAAATTCGTACATTGACAGGCGATATCCCGAAGTCTTGTTAATATGCACAAATATTTATGCAATTTTTTTCGGTACATAGTTTTCGTTTTTTCGTTATATAGTTCTTGAAAAATTGAAAATCACGTAAAATCCAAAACGCTTTACCGATCACGACCAAATTTGGTAGGTAACTGCGGGGAATGTTATTTTTCATGTGTAGAAAATTTCAGTTGTTTTGGTGAGATTTGACATCAGTTAGAGCAAAATGAGTATTTGAAAAAAAATTCAAAATCACGTAAAATCTAAACCGCTTTACCGATCACGACCAAATTTGGTAGGTAGTAGTGAGGAATGTTATTCTTCATCTGTAGAAAACTTCAGTAGATTTGGTGAGTTTTGACATCAGTTAGAGCAAAACGAATATTAAAAAAAAAAATCAAAACCACGTAAAATCTAAACCGCTTTACCGATCACGACCAAATTTGGTAGGTAACAGCGGGGAATGTTATTTTTCATGTGTAGGAAATTTCAGTTAATTTGGTGAGATTTGACGTTAGTTAGAGCAAAACGAATATTGAAAATAAAATTCAAAATCACGTAAAATCTAAACCGCTTTACCGATCACGACCAAATTTGGTAGGTAATAGCGGGGAATGTTATTTTTCATGTGTAGGAAATTTCAGTTATTTTGGTGAGATTTGACGTCAGTTAGAGCAAAACGAGTATTTTAAAAAAAATTCAAAATCACGTAAAATCTAAACCGCTTTACCGATCACGATCAAATTTGGTAGATAACAGCGGGGAATGTTATTTTTCATGTGTAGAAAATTTCAGTTAATTTGGTGAGATTTGACGTCAGTTAGAGCAAAACGAGTATTTAAAAAAAAATTCAAAATCACGTAAAATCTAAACCGCTTTACCGATCACGACCAAATTTGGTAGGTAACAGCGGGGAATGTTATTTTTCATGTGTAGGAAATTTCAGTTATTTTGGTGAGATTTGACGTCAGTTAGAGCAAAACGAGTATTTAAAAAAAAATTCAAAATCACGTAAAATCTAAACCGCTTTACCGATCACGACCAAATTTGGTAGGTAACAGCGGGGAATGTTATTTTTCATGTGTAGGAAATTTCAGTTCATTTGGTGAGACTTGACGTGAGTTAGAGCAAAGCGAAATTTTTTTTTTTTAATTCAAAATCCCATAAAAAACGAACTTTTTTACAGATTCATTCCAAATTCAATACCGATACTCCTCTAACATAGCTTTAGGTAACAGCGGGGAATGTTATTTTTCATGTGTAGGAAATTGCAGTTGTTTTGGTGAGATTTGACGTTAATTAGAGCAAAACGAGTATTTAAAAAAAATTCAAAATCACGTAAAATCTAAACCGCTTTACCGATCACGACCAAATTTGGTAGGTAACAGCGGGAATATTATTTTTGATATGTAGGAAATTTCAGTTATTTTGGTGAGATTTGATGTTAATTACAGCAAAACGAATATTTAAAAAAAAATTCAAAATCACGTAAAATCTAAAACGCTTTACCGATCACGACCAAATTTGGTAGGTAGTAGTGAGGAATGTTATTTTCCATGTGTAGAAAATTTCAGTTGTTTTGGTGAGATTTGACGTCAGTTAGAGCAAAACGAGTATTTAAAAAAAAATCAAAATCACGTAAAATCTAAACCGCTTTACCGATCACGACCAAATTTGGTAGGTAACAGCGGGGAATGTTATTTTTCATGTGTAGGAAATTTCAGTTAATTTGGTGAGATTTGACGTCAGTTAGAGCAAAACGAGTATTTTTAAAAAAATTCAAAATCACGTAAAATCTAAACCGCTTTACCGATCACGATCAAATTTGGTAGGTAACAGCGGGGAATGTTATTTTTCATGTGTCGAAAATTTCAGTTGATTTGGTGAGATTTGACGTGAGTTAGAGCAAAACGAAATTTTTTTTGAAAAATTCAAAATCCCATAAACACCGATCTTTTTTACAGATTCATTCCAAATTCAATACCGATACTCCTCTAACATAGCTTCATCCATAAAAAATCATTTAACTCAATAGCTAAAAATCTGCGGATGCTAGAGAGCGTACATACATTTTTCGAAAATTTCAAAGTCAAATAAATTTCGAAAATATTTTTGAATTTTTTTGGAAATTATTACAAACAAAGGCGTCGATCTGCTTCACATGTTTGCTAAATTTCACCCCGACTGTTAAAGCAGTTCTCGAGATATGTAAGTTTGAATTTTGAGTAACAACTACACACACACACATACAATTTTTCCACCATAAAAAATTCGAAAAAAATGTTCTCACGAAAACAAAGTTTCCTCTATGAAGAAGCAAAAACGTTGATCGATGTTAATAAACAATATCGTTTCTTTAAATAAGCAAAATAAGTTCGCTTGATTTTACACGAACGATAAATCATGGTAAAAATTTTAACCAGAACAAAAGTGTATATTGACACGAATATTAACCTCTCGCTCCGTCCAATGACTAAAAAATCCAAACATGAGAGATATTCGCGTGCCAGAGAACAACGAGCGAATGCAATCTCGTTGTAATAGCCAAAAGCGCCACCGTGTAGCAAAACCAGAGAGATATAGAGGCCGAAGTGATTGTGGTACACATCCACCAGAGACTTATGATATTTTATTTATGAAAAACCTTTTGAACAAATAGAAAATTTGGCCGTTAGCCCACGGCCCATATTACCCTATACATATAATAAACAATACAATCCACACAGTATGTATCGTATTTACGTTCAACAGTGTTGGGAGTCATCGATATACATTTGTCAAGTGTAACGTCGCGCCACACGCGGTGGAAAGCAGAACCACCGGACAACCAGCAGAGTTTCGACAAATTTATAGCTCGCATAAAATCTGTACACGGTTTTACTGGTCAGGACGAGACAACAGGACGAGACACAGGAGACGAGCTTCGGTGTTTATGTGTGTAGAAAAGCGGTTCACGTTTTGGGGGGCCAATGGACGTCAAGGGGAAGTGAAGTGAGGGGAAATAGTGAGAGAGAGAGAGGGAGAGTGAAATGGAAAATATATAGCAAAGCGAATACAATCGCCAGAGCAAAGTTAAGCATTGTAACGGTAACTCCAATTGGCCAGCTCTCGGGATAATAAATTGAACTGGCTGCTCTCGCCTCTGTTGGCTTCCAGTTATATACAAAATGTATTCATAGCTATGTTTTTCGTTGTTTTTCCACTTTGGTAGTGAATACCTCGTGGTTCGTTGCTGATGCTCTGTTGGATTCCTCTCTTTTACTCCCATTGCAACATACAACTCTCTGTAACCCAACACCACAGACACGAATATATATATATATATGTATATATATATATATTTATGTGGATATATAAAGTTCGCCAATTATGATCCAATTCGATTACGTAAATTGTGTGTTGCTCGATTCACCTGCATTGCCAGATGAATCGCCTCTGCTTCAAGCTCTCTGGCCGTCTGGCTCTGATGCTCTGGTGCACGCAGTTAGTACTGCTGACGCAGCACCTCATACCCTTTTCGTATACCTAACCTAGCTTCTCGTACTAAGGGAGAACGGGGCAAAATGGAAACGCGGGGCAAAATGGCTACGGAGCACGATGGAAGAGTGGCATAATGGCAGACCTTGTCAAAATGGCACCAGTGTACACGGAAAAAAAGATTAGTTGCCATAACCAAGAAATGATTATTCTATTTCCCTTACAACACAAATGGTAATACCAACGATTTGAATGGTAATACCGACGATTGGATTAGTTAACCTAACTAATCTCGCGAGAACTAATCGTGAATAGTTGAGGTTACTATTCGATATGGTTGAGGCAACTAATTTTTTAGACATTGTGTACAGCAAATCGAAAACGTAGTTGCCACAACCAAACATTTCTTTCCGTGTACGCTGAAATCGTAGAAGAATTATGTATGGCTTAATTGCCATGATACTAATCTCACGATATTTTCTGCTTCCTCATAGAGGAAGCTTTGTTTTCGTGAATATTTTTTTTTCGAGATTTTCATGTCAGTGCACTCAGAAAGTCAGAAAACGTCGAGAAAAGTGGTTTTTACGAAATGTCTGTATGCGTGCGCGTATGTGCAGATTTCATTGGTCGCGCGAAAACTGTCGTAATTTTCATTGGATGTTCTTCAAATTTGGCACGCGAGTAGGCTATCATAGAACAACGTTTGGGATTGCAAATGGAGCGAGTTCTTGAAAAATTGAAAATCACGTAAAATCCAAACCGCTTTGCCGATCACGACCAAATTTGGTAGGTAACAGCGGGAATGTTATTTTTCATATGTAGGAAATTTCAGTTATTTTGGTGAGATTTGACGTTAATTACAGCAAAACGAATATTTAAAAAAAAATTCAAAATCACGTAAAATCTAAAACGCTTTACCGATCACGACCAAATTTGGTAGGTAATAGCGGGGAATGTTATATTTCATGTGTAGAAAATTTCAGTTAATTTGGTGAGATTTGACGTTAGTTAGAGCAAAACGAATATTGAAAATAAAATTCAAAATCACGTAAAATCTAAACCGCTTTACCGATCACGACCAAATTTGGTAGGTAACAGCGGGAATGTTATTTTTCATATGTAGGAAATTTCAGTTATTTTGGTGAGATTTGACGTTAATTACAGCAAAACGAATATTTAAAAAAAAATTCAAAATCACGTAAAATCTAAAACGCTTTACCGATCACGACCAAATTTGGTAGGTAGTAGTGAGGAATGTTATTCTTCATCTGTAGAAAACTTCAGTAGATTTGGTGAGTTTTGACATCAGTTAGAGCAAAACGAATATTAAAAAAAAAAATCAAAATCACGTAAAATCTAAACTGCTTTACCGATTACGACCAAATTTGGTAGGTAACAGCGGGGAATGTTATTTTTCATGTGTAGAAAATTTAAGTTAATTTTGTGAGATTTGACGTCAGTTAGAGCAAAACGAGTATTTAAAAAAAAAATTCAAAATCACGTAAAATCTAAACCGCTTTACCGATCACGATCAAATTTGGTAGATAACAGCGGGGAATGTTATTTTTCATGTGTAGAAAATTTCAGTTAATTTGGTGAGATTTGACGTCAGTTAGAGCAAAACGAGTATTTTAAAAAAAATTAAAAATCACGTAAAATCTAAACCGCTTTACCGATCAGTGCACTCAGAAAGTCATAAAACGTCGAGAAAAGTGGTTTTTACGAAATGTCTGTATGTGTGCGCGTATGTGCAGATTTCATTGGTCGCGCGAAAACTGTCGTAATTTTGATTGGATGTTCTTCAAATTTGGCACGCGAGTAGGCTATCATAGAACAACGTTTGGGATTGCAAATGGAGCGAATCGGTTGGAAAATTCAGATTTCACAACACTTTTAAATTTTTGAAAAAATCGTTTTCACGCTACAACTTCCGCAAATTAAGAGATATCGGGCTGAAATTTTGTACGTAAACGGACTACTATCAAATTATGATCTCTACCAAATTTAGCGGAAATCGGTAAAGCAGTTCTAATGTTATTGCAATTAAAATTTTTTTTATAATGTCTGTAAGTAATTCAACTCCTGTAAATTCTGAGCCATTCGACTGCAATTTTCAACGTGTCATCACGTTTATTGATTATCAGTGATGAATTTTGTCAAGTAAATGGTCATTATGTCGGTAAATCTCGATTTTTCTGCATGAAAAATAAAAAAATTCCGCGACGAAAAAAAAAAATTTCTTAATATTTGCAGAATTATCTCAAATTTGGTTCACATATGGACAACCATGAACCAAGGTTTGAGAACAAATTTGACGCAGATCTGTTAAGCCGTTCAAATTTTAATGGCATTTTTAATTTTGTTGAAAATCTCGTTCTCGCGCTGGATCGGGCAAAAGACGAGATACTGGGTTCTAATTTTGTCGGCACATCGACTATCATGAAACAAATGTTGGCAACAAATTTTAGATAAATCGGCAGAGCGGTTCGAATTCTATGACGACTCGAATTTTTTTCATAGCGATGTTGTACAGTCTATATTGCGAAAAGTAGCGATTTATGTCGTATAAACTAGCCATATCCTTGCTTCCCAATGAAATTTCGGAAACCACCGATTTCTATCGTGCTCTACAAAAAAAAAACAGAGAAGATAGAGTATTCGAGGGAGTTTCTGGACTGTTTGGCCTTATTATATTTTCACAAAGCGAGAGTGTGCGCTTATTTATATTTATTTAAAACAAGGATGCAAAGCAGAACCTTGCACATTGCTTCCTCATTGTATTTCGCTTTTTACGAAGCTTCCTCTATGAGGAAGCCAAAATCAATTCCCATACTTCCTCTTAGAGATAGCTTTGTAAAAAGCGAAATATAATGAGGAAGCAATGTGCAAGGTTCTGCTTTGCATCCTTTTAAATTAAATTTAATAGAATATAAACATCTGTTGTTTTTTTCTTTCTTATAAAGAAAGCTTTGTTTTCATGAAATTTTTGTTTTTTCGAGATTTTCTTGTCAAGACACTTCAACAAGACAGAATGGTCCGAAAAGTGCAGAAAAGTTATCTAGAAAAAATGTCCGTATGTATGTGTGTATGCACCGAGAGAAAAGATTTCATTGGCGCCAAAGAAATGGGTGGATTGATTTTTTTTTCATTGATTTCAATGAAATAGTGCATTTGAATTTCAAAGAGAACATTTCATTGCCTGTAAATAAAGATTTACTTAGTGAGCATATAATAAAGAAACAGTTTCATTGTTTTAAAGAGACGTTTTCATTGGTTCAAAGAAACGTTTTCGTTGATCTCTCTCTCGCACCTAACCTCACTTTTTTTGTTTTCCGGTTCTCCCGAACGAACGGCTTCGAGTTTCGAGGAGCCAGAAGCTTAGCCTATTTCTGCCGTACTTCCTTACATACTCACAAAATTTGAGCTTTATCTGCCGCGTACTTCAGGAAAAAATAGGTTTCGAAATTTTGAGGTGGTAAGAAGAAGGTTTCATTGAATCAGAGACGATATCTTTGAAATCAATGAAAAAGGTTCATTGGTTTAAAGAAATGTTTCTTCGAATCAATATCACTACTTTTCATTGAGTTTGAGATAATTCAAAGAAAATGTAATATTGAAATTCAAGTATTTCATTTCATTGGCAAAGATTTCCGTGAATCAATGAAACTTTTTTTCTCGGTGTGGCATAATGGCACACCTCATAAAAATGGCACCGGTATACGCTGAAATCGTAGAAGAATTGTGTTATGGCTTAAGGGGACCCAGTAACCTATAAATAAAACACTTCCTTTAAAAAATCTTAAATTAAAACTTCATTAAATACATAATGAGTATTATAATTCTGCCATTTTATAAAGACATACAGTGCACCAAAATGGTGTGAGGGAAAAAGTCAAATTTTTCACTTGTCGTAGGTTTCAGACCAAACCAGTGAACAAATTTTAGTGTTCAATGTCTTATTTTATCTGTCGAAGAGTGCATTCTGGACTAAAAAATAAAAATAAAATGGCGACTTTTAAAGAATTTCTCAAAAAGAAAAACAACATTTTCTTCATATTTTCTAAACTATTTTTCTCGATATTTTGGACCATTCTTAATAACCTAACATGAAAAACACGAAAATAATTTTTTCCATCTTTAAACAAAGCTTCTTCTATGAGAAAGCCACTTTATATATAAATACATATATTTATAGAATGCCAAATTCCAAAAAAAAAAAAAAAAAAAAAAAAAAAAATTATAATAATTAGCTTTGTTCGAAAAAAAAAGTAATTTTTTTTTCTATTTCTAATTTCTAGCAAATTTTCTATTTATTCAAAAGATTTTTCATAAATAAAATATTTTGTGAGATTTGACGTTAATTAGAGCAAAACGATTATTAAAAAAAAAATGTCAAATTCACGTAAAATCTGGACTAAAAAATAAAAATAAAATGGCGACTTTTAAAGAATTTCTCAAAAAGAAAAACAACATTTTCTTCATATTTTCTAAACTATTTTTCTCGATATTTTGGACCATTCTTAATAACCTAACATGAAAAACACGAAAATAATTTTTTCCATCTTTAAACAAAGCTTCTTCTATGAGAAAGCCACTTTATATATAAATACATATATTTATAGAATGCCAAATTCCAAAAAAAAAAAAAAAAAAAAAAAAAAAAAAAAAAAAAAAAAAAAAAAAAAAAATTATAATAATTAGCTTTGTTTGAAAAAAAAGTAATTTTTTTTCTATTTCTAATTTCTGGCAAATTTTCTATTTATTCAAAAGATTTTTCATAAATAAAATATTTTGAGAGATTTGACGTTAATTAGAGCAAAACGAATATTTAAAAAAAAATTCAAATTCACGTAAAATCTGGACTAAAAAATAAAAATAAAATGGCGACTTTTAAAGAATTTCTCAAAAAGAAAAACAACATTTTCTTCATATTTTCTAACCTATTTTTCTCGATATTTTGGACCATTCTTAATAACCTAACATGAAAAACACGAAAATAATTTTTTTCATGTTTAAACAAAGCTTCTTCTATGAGAAAGCCACTTTATATATAAATACATATATTTATAGAATGCCAAATTCCAAAAAAAAAAAAAAAAAAAAAAAAAAAATTATAATAATTAGCTTTGTTTGAAAAAAAAGTAATTTTTTTTCTATTTCTAATTTCTGGCAAATTTTCTATTTATTCAAAAGATTTTTCATAAATAAAATATTTTGTGAGATTTGACGTTAATTAGAGCAAAACGAATATTTTAAAAAAAATTCAAATTCACGTAAAATCTGGACTAAAAAATAAAAATAAAATGGCGACTTTTAAAGAATTTCTCAAAAAGAAAAACAACATTTTCTTCATATTTTCTAAACTATTTTTCTCGATATTTTGGACCATTCTTAATAACCTAACATGAAAAACACGAAAATAATTTTTTCCATCTTTAAACAAAGCTTCTTCTATGAGAAAGCCACTTTATATATAAATACATATATTTATAGAATGCCAAATTCCAAAAAAAAAAAAAAAAAAAAAAAATTATAATAATTAGCTTTATTTGAAAAAAAAGTAATTTTTTTTCTATTTCTAATTTCTGGCAAATTTTCTATTTGTTCAAAAGATTTTTCATAAATAAAATATTTTGTGAGATTTGACGTTAATTAGAGCAAAACGAATATTTAAAAAAAAATTCAAATTCACGTAAAATCTGGACTAAAAAATAAAAATACAATGGCGACTTTTAAAGAATTTCTCAAAAAGAAAAACAACATTTTCTTCATATTTTCTAAACTATTTTTCTCGATATTTTGGACCATTCTTAATAACCTAACATGAAAAACACGAAAATAATTTTTTCCATCTTTAAACAAAGCTTCTTCTATGAGAAAGCCACTTTATATATAAATACATATATTTATAGAATGCCAAATTCCAAAAAAAAAAAAAAAAAAAAAAAAAAAAAAAAAAAAAATTATAATAATTAGCTTTGTTTGAAAAAAAAGTAATTTTTTTTCTATTTCTAATTTCTGGCAAATTTTCTATTTATTCAAAAGATTTTTCATAAATAAAATATTTTGTGAGATTTGACGTTAATTAGAGCAAAACGAATATTTAAAAAAAAATTCAAATTCACGTAAAATCTGGACTAAAAAATAAAAATAAAATGGCGACTTTTAAAGAATTTCTCAAGAAGAAAAACAAAATTTTCTTCATATTTTCTAACCTATTTTTCTCGATATTTTGGTCCATTTTTAATAACCTAACATGAAAAACACGAAAATAATTTTGTTCATGTTTAAACAAAGCTTCTTCTATGAGAAAGCCACTTTACATATAAATACATATATTTATAGAATGCCAAATTCCAAATTCCAAAAAAAAAAAAAAAAAAAAAAAAAAAAAAAAAAAAAAAAATTATAATAATTAGCTAATAAAAAAGTAATTTTTTTTTTCTATTTCTAATTTCTGGCAAATTTTCTATTTATTCAAAAGATTTTTCATAAATAAAATATAATGAGTTTTTGGTGGATGTCCACAAAATCACTTTAGTCTCTCTGGTTTTGTTACACGGTGGCGCTTTTGGCTATTACAACGAGATTGCATTCGCTCGTTGTTCTCTGGCACGTGAATATCTCTCCTGTTTGGATTTTTCACTCATTCGAGGGAGCGAGAGGTTAATATCGGTGTCAATATCCACTTTTGTTCTGGCAACGCTGGTCGCAGTAAAAAAAAACGTATAACGAAGATTTATCGTCACGTAAAATCGACCGAACTTCCTTTACTTATTTAACGAAACGATACACGTTATTAACATCGACCAACGTTTTTCGTTATATCTTCACTTAACGCAAGCGATTTGTTACCATTTTCGAAATAAAGTTTTAACGATGACGAATAAAACGAGATATGCGTGGATGGCGTATGAATTCTGAAGCGATATTTAACAATGGAATATGAGAATATAACAAATTGGCTGGTTTCATGTTTTTTTTTTAAATAAATACTCTTTTGTTTCCATCGAAAAAATAATATTCAACAATAGGAACAATGTTTTTGTGAAATAAAGTATTCAAGGAAAAATAACGATTTCTTCTTTTTTTATTCATAGTACACAGATTTTGATGTGAATTCTGTATTGAAACTGATGGGAAATTTAGCTGCAACAAATTGTACAGTCGTTTGCATTTTTGACGAATAAAGATTTTTCTACTCGGAGCAGTAGGAATTTATTAAAATTCGTACTGCTACTTCTAAAAAAAATTGCGTTTAGATTCAATGTAGATTGGAATAGTAATTATTCCAATTAATGTTGGACTCCATTTTTTTAAATTATTTCATAAATAATTTGATGTTGATAATTCTTTTGGAATATTCAATCTTATTAAAATACGACAAAATACTCATTCATTTTATTTATTTTAATAATCATAAAAAGGAGAATAATAGGCCTATTTGATTTTTGAGGTAATTAAATTTTTTTAATAATTTTATTATCAAGAAACTCTTTTATCGAAATAAATTTGTTACAAACATGACACAATACTTTGATAATATAATTAATATAGAATTATCTAATAAGCAAATTTCATGGGTTCGAAAAAAAAAATGAAAATTAAAAAAATTTCCATAAATATAATTTATGTTAATAAAACATAATATTAATTTTTCAAAATCTTCACTAGACATACTGTTAAATTTGGTTATTCTATAACTTTGTTATATTTTTAATATAAAAGAAGATAATATTTTCTTTGGATATTAAATTTCCAACATATTTTATTGCGGTAGCTTTTATCGAGTAAAATGCGCATAAATTTATTACAAAAGCATGAGAAAAAACTTTAATAATATAATTAATATAGAATTATCTAATACTATAATACTAACTATAAAATAATTAATATACAACTATATTTTCGCTAAATAAGCAAATTTCATGGGTTCGAAAATAACTTGAGAAAATTAAATTTGTCCATAAATACAATTTATGAAAATAGAACATAATATTCATTTCTCAAAATCTTCATTAAACATTATTGTTAAATTTTGTCATTCCATGACTTTTTTATATTTTTAATATAAAAGAAGACAATATTTCCTTTGAGTGTAAAATTTCTAACATATTTTATTACGATACTTTTTATTAAATAAAATGCACAAAAATTTGTTACGAACATGACAATTTTTTGATAATAATAAATTAATAAATAAACGTTAATAATATAATTAATAATGAATTATCCAACACTATAAAATACTATCTATAAAATATTTAATATACAGCTATCTTTTCTTAATTTAATTTAAAAAAATGTTAAATCGTCCATAAATATAATTTATGTAAATAAAACATAATATTTATTTTTTTAAATCTTCATTAGACACATTGTTAAATTTGTGGTTATACTATTACTTTTTTTCCATTTTTAATATAAAATAAGATAATATTATTATAAGATAATATATTGGGTGTTAAAATAGCTGACATATTTTATTGCGGTAGCTAAAAATAGCGAGGAAGACAGAGATGATCTTCTAGTGAATGGAATGCTAAGGAATTGCTTGACGATACTTTTTATTAAATAAAATGCACAAAAATTTGTTACGAACATGACAATTTTTTGATAATAATAAATTAATAAATAAACGTTAATAATATAATTAATAATGAATTATCCAACACTATAAAATACTATCTATAAAATATTTAATATACAGCTATCTTTTCTTAATTTAATTTTAAAAAATTTTAAATCGTCCATAAATATAATTTATGTAAATAAAACATAATATTTATTTTTTTAAATCTTCATTAGACACATTGTTAAATTTGTGGTTATACTATTACTTTTTTTTCATTTTTAATATAAAATAAGATAATATTATTATAAGATAATATATTGGATGTTAAAATAGCTGACATATTTTATTGCGGTAGCTAAAAATAGCGAGGAAGACAGAGATGATTTTCTAGTGAATGGAATGCTAAGGAATTGCTTGACGATACTTTTTATTAAATAAAATGCACAAAAATTTGTTACGAACATGACAATTTTTTGATAATAATAAATTAATAAATAAACGTTAATAATATAATTAACATTGAATTATCCAACACTATAAAATACTATCTATAAAATATTTAATATACAGCTATCTTTTCTTAATTTAATTTAAAATTTTTTTAAATCGTCCATAAATATAATTTATGCAAATAAAACATAATATTTATTTTTTTAAATCTTCATTAGACACATTGTTAAATTTGTGGTTATACTATTACTTTTTTTCCATTTTTAATATAAAATAAGATAATATTATTATAAGATAATATATTGGGTGTTAAAATAGCTGACATATTTTATTGCGGTAGCTAAAAATAGCGAGGAAGACAGAGATGATCTTCTAGTGAATGGAATGCTAAGGAATTGCTTGACGATACTTTTTATTAAATAAAATGCACAAAAATTTGTTACGAACATGACAATTTTTTGATAATAATAAATTAATAAATAAACGTTAATAATATAATTAATAATGAATTATCCAACACTATAAAATACTATCTATAAAATATTTAATATACAGCTATCTTTTCTTAATTTAATTTAAAAAAATGTTAAATCGTCCATAAATATAATTTATGTAAATAAAACATAATATTTATTTTTCTAAATCTTCATTAGACACATTGTTAAATTTGTGGTTATACTATTACTTTTTTCCATTTTTAATATAAAATAAGATAATATTATTATAAGACAATATATTGGGTGTTAAAATAGCTGACATATTTTATTGCGGTAGCTAAAAATAGCGAGGAAGACAGATGATCTTCTAGTGAATGGAATGCTAAGGAATTGCTTGACGATACTTTTTATTAAATAAAATGCACAAAAATTTGTTACGAACATGACAATTTTTTGATAATAATAAATTAATAAATAAACGTTAATAATATAATTAACATTGAATTATCCAACACTATAAAATACTATCTATAAAATATTTAATATACAGCTATCTTTTCTTAATTTAATTTAAAAAATTTTTAAATCGTCCATAAATATAATTTATGTAAATAAAACATAATATTTATTTTT
Source organism: Ephialtes manifestator (assembly GCA_963970395.1). Classification (NCBI taxonomy): domain Eukaryota; kingdom Metazoa; phylum Arthropoda; class Insecta; order Hymenoptera; family Ichneumonidae; genus Ephialtes; species Ephialtes manifestator. Next base: position 3,495,529 of record OZ019969.1, on the reverse strand, counting down.
TTAAATCTTCATTAGACACATTGTTAAATTTGTGGTTATACTATTACTTTTTTCCATTTTTAATATAAAATAAGATAATATTGTTATAAGATAATATATTGGGTGTTAAAATAGCTGACATATTTTATTGCGGTAGCTAAAAATAGCGAGGAAGACAGAGATGATCTTCTAGTGAATGGAATGCTAAGGAATTGCTTGACGATACTTTTTATGAAATAAAATGCACAAAAATTTGTTACGAACATGACAATTTTTTGATAATAATAAATTAATAAATAAACGTTAATAATATAATTAACATTGAATTATCCAACACTATAAAATACTATCTATAAAATATTTAATATACAGCTATCTTTTCTTAATTTAATTTAAAAAAATGTTAAATCGTCCATAAATATAATTTATGTAAATAAAACATAATATTTATTTTTTTAAATCTTCATTAGACACATTGTTAAATTTGTGGTTATACTATTACTTTTTTTCCATTTTTAATATAAAATAAGATAATATTATTATAAGATCATATATTGGGTGTTAAAATAGCTGACATATTTTATTGCGGTAGCTAAAATAGCGAGGAAGACAGATGATCTTCTAGTGAATGGAATGCTAAGGAATTGCTTGACGATACTTTTTATTAAATAAAATGCACAAAAATTTGTTACGAACATGACAATTTTTTGATAATAATAAATTAATAAATAAACGTTAATAATATAATTAATATTGAATTATCCAACACTATAAAATACTATCTATAAAATATTTAATATACAGCTATCTTTTCTTAATTTAATTTAAAAAATTTTTAAATCGTCCATAAATATAATTTATGTAAATAAAACATAATATTTATTTTTTTAAATCTTCATTAGACACATTGTTAAATTTGTGGTTATACTATTACTTTTTTTTTCATTTTTAATATAAAATAAGATAATATTATTATAAGATAATATATTGGGTGTTAAAATAGCTGACATATTTTATTGCGGTAGCTAAAAATAGCGAGGAAGACAGAGATGATCTTCTAGTGAATGGAATGCTAAGGAATTGCTTGACGATACTTTTTATTAAATAAAATGCACAAAAATTTGTTACGAACATGACAATTTTTTGATAATAATAAATTAATAAATAAACGTTAATAATATAATTAACATTGAATTATCCAACACTATAAAATACTATCTATAAAATATTTAATATACAGCTATCTTTTCTTAATTTAATTTAAAAAAATTTTAAATCGTCCATAAATATAATTTATGTAAATAAAACATAATATTTATTTTTTTAAATCTTCATTAGACACATTGTTAAATTTGTGGTTATACTATTACTTTTTTTCCATTTTTAATATAAAATAAGATAATATTATTATTAGATAATATATTGGGTGTTAAAATAGCTGACATATTTTATTGCGGTAGCTAAAAATAGCGAGGAAGACAGAGATGATCTTCTAGTGAATGGAATGCTAAGGAATTGCTTGCACCCTGTGCCATATTTACCGACAATTTTGCTGCCTCTGGCCATCCAGCGTTGGGGGTCCGTGGCTGAGTGAAACGAATTCTTTTCGCTTGGCATAGAGAAGAGGTACGACCCCCCGCGATCTTACATAACTGAAATATATAATGAGAAGGAAGTCGAATATCGATTGGCTCGTGCGCGTAGCAGCTGCATGCAACCTGTGCAGCCTGCAGCCCTTCCATTGGGCTTCGCGGTGAACATCTCGCGAGATATTTATCCGCACGCGACGCTTGAGAATTTCTTAGCATCGTTCAGTACTATACATATGCCACCGTCGTTCCTGAGGTTAATAGAGATATATCGATTATAGATCGAGGAAGAACGACGTTCAGGCGAAATACCTCGAGAAAATATAAATACCATATTTCTGGTATATTAAGCCCAGAGATTTCGTGGAAGCAGACCAATTTTATTTCACTTCGTCGACACCGAATAAAAATTTTTTTTAAATCTTATTGATTTCTCATGAAAAAGGGAAGCTTCTTTTTTTTCTTTTCTTTTTTTACATTCAATCTACTGAATATATTTTTTTTTTGTAGCTATGAGAGATTGCACTTAAATCGCAAAAAAAAGAAATAGAATATTATGCTACGAGGGAGGAAAGTGAGTGATTTTTGCCGAAGGTGAATTTTGATTTGTTTGCAATAAAATTGAATGAGGGAATAAAATAAACGTAGCATATTTAATAACTATTTTTACAAGAAGTTTTTTTCAATTTTAATTAGCGATTAAATTTTTTCAAAAAAAATTTTCGAGGAAGAACGACGTTGAGGCGAGCTTCTTTTTTTTCTTTTCTTTTTTTACATTCAATCTACTGAATATATTTTTTTTTGTAGCTATGAGAGATTGCACTTAAATCGCAAAAAAAAATAATAGAATATTATGCTACGAGGGAGGAAAGTGAGTGATTTTTGCCGAAGGTGAATTTTGATTTGTTTGCAATAAAATTGGATGAGGGAATAAAATAAACGTAGCATATTTAATAACTATTTTGACAAAAAATCTTTTTCAATTTTAATTAGCAATTAAATTTTTTCAAAAAAAAATTTCGAGTAAGAACGACGTTGAGGCGAAATACTTTGAGAAAATATAAATACCATATTTCTGGTATATTAAGCCCAGAGATTTCGTGGAAGCAGAGCAATTTTATTTCACTTCGTCGACACCGAATAAAAAAATTTGTTAAATCTTATTGATTTCTCATGAAAAAGGGAAGCTTCTTTTTTTTTCTTTTCTTTTTTTACATTCAATCTACTGAATATATATATTTTTTTGTAGCTATGAGAGATTGCACTTAAATCGCAAAAAAAAAAAAAAAATAGAATATTATGCTACGAGGGAGGAAAGTGAGTGATTTTTGCCGAAGGTGAATTTTGATTTGTTTGCAATAAAATTGGATGAGGGAATAAAATAAACGTAGCATATTTAATAACTATTTTGACAAAAAATCTTTTTCAATTTTAATTAGCAATTAAATTTTTTCAAAAAAAAATTTCGAGTAAGAACGACGTTGAGGCGAAATACTTTGAGAAAATATAAATACCATATTTCTGGTATATTAAGCCCAGAGATTTCGTGGAAGCAGAGCAATTTTATTTCACTTCGTCGACACCGAATAAAAAATTTTTTTAAATCTTATTGATTTCTCATGAAAAAGAGAAGCTTCTTTTTTTTCTTTTCTTTTTTTACATTCAATCTACTGAATATATTTTTTTTTGTAGTTATGAGAGATTGCACTTAAATCGCAAAAAAAAGAAATAGAATATTATGCTACGAGGGAGGAAAGTGAGTGATTTTTGCCGAAGGTCAATTTTGATTTGTTTGCAATAAAATTGGATGAGGGAATAAAATAAATGTAGCATATTTAATAACTATTTTTACAAGAAGTTTTTTTCAATTTTAATAAGTGATTAAATTTTTATAAAGAAAGTTTGTCAGTAAATGAAAAATGGTATTCTACATTTTAATTTCACAAAAAAAAAAAATAAACATTAGAAAGAGAAAATTTTTTAATTGTTGTTTTTGAAATCTGCAATTTTTTAGTATCATTTTAAATCTTGCAATGCAAATAAAAATTGCATTGCAGTAGCGGACAAATAAATGTTAAAATAAACTTTTCTTTGGCTTGATTAAAAAATTTAATTAATCTACAGAAAAAAGTTGTTGGGATTACACAATATTTTTATTGATTCTACGTAAGAACATTTTATTTATTTGGAGATGTATATAATAAAATATATTATTACGTTAGGTTTATTATTTTTATTACAATGAAAATCTTCAATTTAATGAAATTTTGTTCATCGTCTTTTGTACATTAAAACATTGTGGTTTAATTTAATGAAATTTAATCAATTTAAACTTAATTTAATCAAATCAGTATGGTTTAATATACAAAAGACGAATTAAAAAAATTTCTTTGTATAAATAACCAATTAATTTCGAAACGTATTCAGTTTATCGACAAATCGGGCAGTTTACTGATACATTTCATTATAAAGTATAGAATTCGTTCGATGGATTTGAACAAATGTAATGTAACTGGACTCGTTGGGGGTTGTGCGGCCTCGGAATATCCCAGCGGAGCACAAACCATCCGCAGTACCTCACAAGAAATGCCAATAATACCCCGCCCAAATGTAATCGAGAGAAAATTTCGAATATCGATGGTACGATGGAATTATATGGAAAATGGACTTTGCTCAAGTTAAATATGCAGAAAATAATTAAATTAATGGAAATTCTATAAAGGAATGAAATCTTTGAAATATTTAAGAAGTGCACGTAACTCGTGTCGTGTCAAAATTTCACTTGCAATTTAAATAAGGATGATTTATTCAGGTTTTTCAGGATTGACGTTGATGTGTTCAGAAGGAGAATTATTCAGGAATTTACACAAGTATTTCGAAGAGTCATGGAGAAAAATTTTGCAATGAAATAAGCTTTGAAATTGTGCAAAGCTACTTCTATGAGGATGTATGTTAATCAATTTTGGCTTCCTCATAGAGGAAGTTTAGTAAAAAGCGATAAATAATGAGGAAGCAATGTGCAAGGTTCTACTTTGCATCCTTGTTTTCTCAAAAAATTCAAATCGGCATAAAATTGAAATTTGTGTATATAATTTGTCAAAAACTGCAACAGTTAAAGAGGGGATGGTGCTTCACTTGTGTACCAAATTTCAGCTCGATAGCTAAAACCGTTCTTCAGTTATGAGCGATTGAATTTTCGAAGTTGCACGCACACGCACACGCACACGCACACGCACACGCACACGCACACGCACACGCACACGCACACGCACACGCACACGCACACGCACACGCACACGCACACGCACACGCACACGCACACGCACACGCACACGCACACGCACACGCACACGTACACGCACACGCACACGCACACGCACACGCACACGCACACGCACACGCACACGCACACGCACACGCACACGCACACGCACACGCACACGCACACGCACACGCACACGCACACGCACACGCACACGCACACGCACACGCACACGCACACGCACACGCACACGCACACGCACACGCACACGCACACGCACACGCACACGCACACGCACACGCACACGCACACGCACACGCACACGCACACGCACACGCACACGCACACGCACACGCGCACGCGCACGCGCACGCGCACGCGCACGCGCACGCGCACGCGCACGCGCACGCACACGCGCACGCACACGCACACGCACACGCACACGCACACGCACACGCACACGCACACGCACACGCACACGCACACGCACACGCACACGCACACGCACACGCACACGCACACGCACACGCACACGCACACGCACACGCACACGCACACGCACACGCACACGCACACGCACACGCACACGCACACGCACACGCACACGCACACGCACACGCACACGCACACGCACACGCGCACGCACACGCACACGCACACGCGCACGCACACGCACACGCACACGCGCACGCACACGCGCACGCACACGCACACGAGCGCGCGCACACGCACATGCACACGAGCGCGCGCACACGCACACGCACACGCACACGCACACGCACACGCACACGCACACGCACACGCACACGCACACGCACACGCACACGCACACGCACACGCACACGCACACGCACACGCACACGCACACGCACACGCACACGCACACGCACACGCACACGCACACGCACACGCACACGCACACGCACACGCACACGCACACGCACACGCACACGCACACGCACACGCACACGCACACGCACACGCACACGCACACGCACACGCACACGCACACGCACACGCACACGCACACGCACACGCACACGCACACGCACACGCACACGCACACGCACACGCACACGCACACGCACACACGCACGCACGCACACGCACACGCACACGCACACGCACACGCACACGCACACGCACACGCACACGCACACGCACACGCACACGCACACGCACACGCACACGCACACGCACACGCACACGCACACGCACACGCACACGCACACGCACACGCACACGCACACGCACACGCACACGCACACGCACACGCACACGCACACGCACACGCACACGCACACGCACACGCACACGCACACGCACACGCACACGCACACGCACACGCACACGCACACGCACACGCACACGCACACGCACACGCACACGCACACGCACACGCACACGCACACGCACACGCACACGCACACACGCACACACGCACACACGCACACACGCACACACGCACACACGCACGCACGCACGCACGCGCACACGCGCATACGCACATACACGCGCACGCGCACGCACACACACGCACACGCGCACACACACGCACGCACGCGCACATGCGCATACGCACACGCACACACGCACGCACGCTCACACGCGCACACGCGCATACGCACATACACAATTTTTTTCTAAACCACTTTTCTCGACGTTTCGAACCATTCCGAGTATCCTTACATAAAAATCTCGTAAAGAAAAATTTTCATGAAAACATAGCTTCCTCTATGAGGAAGTAAAAAAAGAATCCGAATGAATGACAATGAGCTACCAGTTTTATCGAGATTGTGAATGAAGCCTGGAAGTCCTGTTAGAAGAATAGCGCCCCGTTGACTCTGCGTGACTCAATCGTACGCGGAGGCTGATTCAATAGGTCGATTCCCTCGAGGGGCGGCACGTTCAAGAAGTGAATTTCCGTCTGTAACGGCGAAGGATTGACGCGTCGACTCGAGCGGGATATAGCGAGCGGGTAGGATTGCAACGAGAGGGAGAGTCGTGACGATTGGCGATCGCAAGCGGCGCACGCACCACCGATTAAAATCCATCGGAGCAGGTTGATGGAGAGTCATCGGCAGCGTGATGCCGTCAGGGCGCCTATAACTCATCCTCTCGCTTTATGAATCTTTCGAGAGATATATAGACGAGTGAAGGGGAAGATATTCGCGCATTTCCTCGCCGCCAGCTTCTTCTTCTTCTTCCTCCCTCCTACGTCTCATCCTCCCACAGTCGTTCGGCATCATCATCCTAATGCACTCGACTTATACCACTACGTGTACGTTAACGTAACCAGCAACGCTCGCGGATAAACTGTAACAAAGAATCGTCAGAGTATATAAGCCGAACGATGGCTCATCTTCTCAGTTCACTCGGACTCTTTGGACATACAGCAATATGATTCACCTTCAGGTATGAATCGAGCATAACAACAATAATAATATGTCATAACTTTATCCAAGGGTTGGTAATTAAAATAATCCATTTTTAAATATTGTTCTTGTTTTAAAATTGGAAAATTGATTATATAGTAACATTTGACGAATGTGACAATTATAACCTGTGATAATAAATTATTAAAATTTTATTCCAACCCCTGGATTAAAATTCAGGGGTTGGAATAAGATTTTAATAATTTATTATCACAGATTATAATTGTCACATTCGTCAATTATAATCAAATCATCGATTATAATCAAATATAATTCAAATGATCGATTTTAAAATATTGTTCTGCTTTTATAATTAGGAAATTGATTTTATAGTAATATTTGACGAATGTGACATTTACAATATGTGATAACTTTATCCAGGGGTTGGAAATTAAAATAATCAATTTTACAATATTGTTCTTGTTTTAAAATTGGAAAATTGATTATATAGTAATATTTGACGAATGTGACAATTTTAAGATGTGATAACTTTATCCAGGGGTTGAAAATAAAAATTATCCATTAAAAAACATTGTACTTTTTTTTTAATTGAAAAATAGATCATACAGAAACATTAGACGAAAATAAAAATAATCCATTAAAAAATATTGTTCTTTTTTTTAAATTAGTTAATAGATCAAACAGAATCTTAAAAAAAAATTAATCAATCACCAAATTTATGTAATTATCATTAATTAGGAAGAAGTTTTGTGACAAATTTTTGTTGTATTCCATTAAAATTAAAAAATTAAAAATTAATATACTACTATGACATTTTTAATTCGCAGTAATCTATTCAAAATTTACGACTAAATTAATCCATCAATACAATCAATATACAAAAAAACCAAAAATCATTAAAAAAATATAATCATCAGTTACCAAAATTCTGTGCTTTCATTGCAATTAAATATCAACTATTTCCGCATCAGATAATCAAGAAAAATCATACAGTTCTCATTAATTGAAATGTCTTTCAAAAAAAAAAGCCAAGAAAACTCTTTTTGTGAATTCATAATTAAAGTAATTTGCAAAATGGCAAAATGGCAAAATGAAATAAATCTTTAACGATTAAACAGACAAATAATAATAATCGTCATTATCTCAGCAAACGAATATGCAATTGTGACCAAAACATTCCAGTCATCAAATAAGCGACATTTTTCAGATCTTTTATTGTGCCATTATTTTGTTGTGCAGTATATCGGGCTTTTATTGGCCTGTATTGGCGGAAGTGTGCTGGCGGGTCTTTTGCCGGATGGTGGAGCGAATGGTTATCAGTATAATAGACCAGGAGGTCAGGATTTTGGTACTGGACGAGGTTTTGGAGATCGATTTACCGGCAACGGTATCGGTACTGGCGGCTTCGGTGGCAACGGGTTTGGAGGCAGACCCACAACGGCTTATGGCCCTCCGAATTTTGCTAACGGCGGTGGAGGTGCCGTCGGGGGTGGTTACAACCCCGGAAGTCCTGGATTTGGTAACCGACCTTCAGGAAACTATGGCGCGCCTGGCGGATTCACTGGAGGGCTTCAAGGTGGCTATCAGCAACAACCCGGTGGATTTGGCGGAGGTTCTGGTTATCAAGGAACCGGTGGTGACGGATATTATCAAGGGGGTGGAGGAGGAGGAGGAGGTGGAGGAGGCGGAGGATATAATGGTGATAATGGCAGAGTGAGTATTTTTTTTAATTTTTGGTTTGTATAAACTGAGAAATAAATAAGGGGGTGGGGGTTAAAATGGCGAATTTGAAAATAATGAACGTCTGAATCTAAAATGGCCATCGTTATGATATACTATTATAATATGTGATAATTTAATCCAGGGTTTGGAAATTTAAATAATGCATTTTGAAATATTGTTCTTTTTCTTTTTAATTGGAGAATAGTTAGAATATGAGATTATTGAGGGGGTGGTGGAGGAGGAGGAGGAGGAGGATATAATGGTAATAATGGCAGAGTGAGTATTTTTTTAATTTTTGGTTTGAATAAACTGAGAAATAAATAAGTGGGTGGGGGTTAAAATAGCGAATGGCTAGAATAGCGAATTTCAAAATAATGAACGTCTGAATCTAAAATGGCCATCGTTATGATATACAATTATAATATGTGATAATTTAATCCAGGGTTTGGAAATTTAAATAATGCATTTTGAAAGATTGTTCTTTTTTTTTAAATTGGAGAATAGTTAGAATATGATATTATTGAGGGGGTGGTGGAGGAGGAGGAGGAGGAGGAGGATATAATGGTAATAATGGCAGAGTGAGTATTTTTTTAATTTTTCGTTTGAATAAACTGAGAAATAAATAAGTGGGTGGGGGTTAAAGTAGCGAATGGCTAGAATAGCGAATTTGAAAATAATGAACGTCTGAATCTAAAATGGCCATCGTTATGATATACAATTATAATATGTGATAATTTAATCCAGGGTTTGGAAATTTAAATAATGCATTTTGAAAGATTGTTCTTTTTCTTTTTAATTGGAGAATAGTTAGAATATGAGATTATTGAGGGGGTAGTGGAGGAGGAGGAGGAGGAGGAGGATATAATGGTAATAATGGCAGAGTGAGTATTTTTTTCAATTTTCGTTTGAATAAACTGAGAAATAAATAAGTGGGTGGGGGTTAAAATAGCGAATGGCTAGAATAGCGAATTTCAAAATAATGAACGTCTGAATCTAAAATGGCCATCGTTATGATATACAATTATAATATGTGATAATTTAATCCAGGGTTTGGAAATTTAAATAATGCATTTTGAAATATTGTTCTGTTTCTTTTTAATTGGAAAATAGTTAGAATATGAGATTATTGAGGGGGTAGTGGAGGAGGAGGAGGAGGAGGAGGAGGATATAATGGTAATAATGGCAGAGTGAGTATTTTTTTAAATTTTCGTTTGAATAAACTGAGAAATAAATAAGTGGGTGGGGGTTAAAATAGCGAATGGCTAGAATAGCGAATTTCAAAATAATGAACGTCTGAATCTAAAATGGCCATCGTTATGATATACAATTATAATATGTGATAATTTAATCCAGGGTTTGGAAATTTAAATAATGCATTTTGAAATATGGTTCTTTTTTTAAATTGGAGAATAGTTAGAATATGAGATTATTGAGGGGGTGGTGGAGGAGAAGGAGGAGGAGGATATAATGGTAATAATGGCAGAGTGAGTATTTTTTTAATTTTTGGTTTGAATAAACTGAGAAATAAATAAGTGGGTGGGGGTTAAAATAGCGAATGGCTAGAATAGCGAATTTCAAAATAATGAACATCTGAATCTAAAATGGCCATCGTTATGATATACAATTATAATATGTGATAATTTAATCCAGGGTTTGAAAATTTAAATAATGCATTTTGAAAGATTGTTCTTTTTTTTAAATTGGAGAATAGTTAGAATATGATATTATTGAGGGGGTGGTGGAGGAGGAGGAGGAGGAGGATATAATGGTAATAATGGCAGAGTGAGTATTTTTTTAATTTTTCGTTTGAATAAACTGAGAAATAAATAAGTGGGTGGGGGTTAAAATAGCGAATGGCTAGAATAGCGAATTTCAAAATAATGAACATCTGAATCTAAAATGGCCATCGTTATTATATACTATTATAATATGTGATAATTTAATCCAGGGTTTGGAAATTTAAATAATGCATTTTGAAAGATTGTTCTTTTTTTTAAATTGGAGAATAGTTAGAATATGATATTATTGAGGGGGTGGTGGAGGAGGAGGAGGAGGAGGATATAATGGTAATAATGGCAGAGTGAGTATTTTTTTAATTTTTCGTTTGAATAAACTGAGAAATAAATAAGTGGGTGGGGGTTAAAATAGCGAATAGCTAGAATAGCTAATTTGAAAATAATGAACGTCTGAATCTAAAATGGCCATCGTTATGTTATACAATTATATTATGTGATAATTTGATCCAGGGTTTAGAAATTTAAATAATGCATTTTGAAGTATGGTTCTTTTTTTAAATTGGAGAATAGTTAGAATATGAGATTATGGCGGGGGTGGGGGAGGAGGAGGAGGATATAATGGTGATAATGGCAGAGTAGGTTTTTTTCTTTGAGTTTTTGGTTTGAATAAACTGAGAAATAAATAAGTGGGTGGGGGTTAAAATAGCGAATGGCTAGAATAGCGAATTTGAAAATAATGAACGTCTGAATCTAAAATGGCCATCGTTATGATATACTATTATAATATGTGATAATTTAATCCAGGGTTTGAAAATTTAAATAATGCATTTTGAAATATTGTTATTTTTTTTTTAATTGGAGAATAGTTAGAATATGAGATTATTGAGGAGGTGGTGTGAAAGGGGGGGGGGGTGGCCATCATTATGACAATTATAGTATGTGATAATTTAACTCAGAAATAATGCATTTGCAAATATTGTTTTTTTTTTATTGGAGAATAGATATCTACGGTAACATTATTCGAATGTGACAATTGTAATCTGACATTATTAAGGGGGTGGTGGAGGAGGAGGAGTATATAATGGTGATAATGGCACACCGAGAGAAAAATATAGTTAAGGCATCTAAAATAGTTTGGTAAAAAAAGCCAGACAACATAGTAAATGGGATCAATATTAGAAGTTTAGAAATGTTTACTTATACCGTGAATAGAAACGCGCTGCACTCGGAGGGTCGCTCGCAAAACGTCTGGGCATTTGCGGGCAAGTTTGAGGTTATAACGGCGAATGTTGAACGATCGGCGCTACACAGGAGCCGTATATCTTTCGTAAATCTCATGTCGTACTAAACTACAGACATTTTGCTGGCGGTCAATAGATTTTGCATTATTTTTCGTAACGTGAATTGCTTTAACCTGTAGGCGTATGAAGATTATTCTGAACATTTGTGGACGCAAAATATAGAGAAGTATGAGATGCGTTGTATATAGCGGGCGACGCCTAACAAATCTTTGAATCGTCTGGAAAAAAAATGCCATTTTTCCACTTTGGATCCCGATTACTATACGAATCTGGGAATGAGTACTATATATTTCTCTCAGTTCAGAGTGAGTATTTTTTTTAATTTTTGTTTTGTATAAACTAAGAAAAAAAATGTGGGTGGTGCCCAAAATTCGATATCTCGAACAAAAAAAAATTTAGGTTGGATTTTCCGACCGGAAGTCGGATCTGTGAATTCTGGAATCAGAAATGGAAAAAAGGCACTTTTTTTAAAATCATGGTAAAAAGGTATGTAACCGGTATTTTCTGAGGTAGAATATGCGACTTGAGAACGATAGTAAAGTCCAAATTTCGATATCTTAAAAAAAAAAAAAAATAGTTTGCATTTTGCGACCGGAAGTGGAATCTGTGAATTCCGGGATCAGAAACCGAAAAAAGTCACTTTTTTAAAAAATCGTCGTCAAAAGGTTTGTAACCGGTATTTTCCGAGGTAGAATATGCGATTTGAGAATGATAGTGAAACCCAAAATTCGATATATTACAAAAAAAAAAATTATGGTAAAAAGGTATGTAACCGGTATTTTCTGAGGTAGAATATGCGACTTGAGAACGATAGTGAAATCCAAATTTCGATATCTTAAAAAAAAAAATTTAGGTCGGATTTTCCGACCGGAAGTCAGATCTTTGAATTCTGGAATCAGAAATGGAAAAAAGGTACTTTTTTAAAAATCATGGTAAAAAGGTATGTAACCGGTATTTTCTGAGGTAGAATATGCGACTTGAGAACGATAATGAAGCTCAAATTTCGATATCTTAAAAAAAATATTAGTCTCGATTTTCTGCCCGGAAGTGGAATCTGTGAATTCTGGAATCAGAAACGGAAAAAAAGTCACTTTTTTAAAAATCATGCTAAAAACGTTTGTAACCAGTATTTCCCCGAGGTAAAGTATTTCTGGAACCAGAAATTTATTTAACATAAAATCCAAATTGAGCTGACATATAAAACGCATGAAAAATTGAAAAACGACAAGCTCATTCGCCATTCATATGAATTATTGAAAATTATCTTTCAATTATCCGGTCTGCCATATTCCCTCGACAATTAGCGCGAGTTACCCCTACGAAAATAGGTCAGAATGAGCTCTTGTCGATAATACTCATGTTGAATGAATTCGTGTAGAATATTGAACGACTACTCATGTATTCATGTATCGAACGAAATTAAAATGTCAAAATTGCTCTGCATATTAGATATATATTCATCATTACTATTCAATACCTCCTTATCATAATACGTCCGATAAATTACAAAGGTGCTTATCAATCACGAAATAATTATGTATTCATTATTTTATAGCTGAAAGCATCGGGCTATATTAGTGAATAGCTCATACGTCCGGATGCCTTCAGCTATAATCGATTAGCTCCAGTCGAGCATTCGATATACGAGCATTTTGACGTCATATTGCAAAGTTCTACTCCGGAATATCCGAGATTGCGGGCAATCTTGCTCTGCTTGTTCGTATTACCGTTCGTCGAATTTCGATTTGTTCCGATCAAACCAGGAAATGAAGCTAAGAGCGGAAGTTCATATGGAGCAAAATTCAACTTTATCCACACATACATTTTCGAAAAAATTAAAAATTTCTTACAGCAGACATTTTTCCAATATTTATTTTAATTTTAATATAGATTATATAAATATTTATTTTTATTTTCAGATACACTGTTAAAAAAATCTGTATTAAAATTAATACAGAAGTGTTAGAAGTTTTTTTGCAGATACCGTATATGAAATTTTGTATACATGTGTATATGAAAAATCATAACATTTAGAGGAATATTAAAATTCAACGTTATTAAGATTTAATGTCAATATGACCATATGCATAAACTGTGCATTAAATTTCATAAACATTTATGATGTATTTTCATATGAGCGGTATCTGAAAACTCAAGCACATAAGTGTTGGAAATTTAAAGTGGACATAAAAACAATTTTTAAAAATAGAAATATTATTCGGACATTATTTTTTCAAACAAATTATGGCATCAGAAATTGTTGGGTATTGGTTTTCGCCACAGAAAATTTTTCGCTACACTGGGGTTTGAACCTACAACCTACCTACCTAAGGACCTAACAACGCACGCACGCTACCAACTCCGCTATCAATGACTTAGTAATTTTGGATATCTAAATGGCATAAGAGTTGTATAACTATTATTCTCTCAAGCATACTTATAATTGACATAACAAAATATTCAATTGATTGCAATCAGAGCGCGAAGTGGGTTGGAAATATTTTCAAGTGAACATCATTTTTGGACGAACGGAATCGTTTTTTTCTGAGGAGGAAACTCAGGTATCCGGATTTTCGAAAAAATTATATCCACAGACCTGTGAAGTTCTAGCAACAAACATAAATCAAATATAAATTTGCCGCAATAGCAGCGCGAGATGCTTCAGTGTTTAAAAAAAATCGATTTTGGAAATCTAAAGTAACTTATCAGAAGTCGATGCTAAGTAATAAGTGTTAGCGATCTAGTGCGGATTTTTTTTCGTTATTGGAAAATGTGTATTAAATTTCAAATCAGTCACTAAAAATCCAAAAAATTCATGTTGATTTTCATGTACTAATATAGTAATGATTGATTTAGTAACCATGTGTTATAATTTTATATCACCGGATTGGTAAAATCCATACACGGATATTAAATTTACTGTGCAACTATATTAATGTTTATTTTCTATACCGAGTTTTGTAAATTTCTCACACGTTTGTGTCGCAAAAACACAAACATTTTGCAAAAAGTAGTACACCTATGTGGACAAAACTGCAAATACTTTGACGGGTATTTTTCAACATTAGTAACTGAAATTTTGATAACTTTGATATTAAATTTAATGCGACAATTTGTATTAAATTTCAAATCGGGCGCTAAAATTCCTAAAATGCATGTTGATTTTCATGTACTGATTTAGTAATTATTGATTTAATAATCATGTATTGTAATTTTCTATCACCGGATTATCGAAATTCATTGATCTGTACTAAATTTATTATGCAAACATATTAATTTCGATTTCCTATACCAAGTTTTACAAAATTCATACACGTTTGTATAGGAAAAACTCGAACATTTTTTACAGTGTACACTAAAAGACAAATTTTTGTAAATGAACTGCAGTTCTTATGCTTACAATCTCATTTATAGCCATATGGGGCAAAATTGAATTTTATCCATATACACACATACATTTTTGAAAAATATTAAAAATATCTTGCAGCAGACATTTTTCCAATATTTATTTTAATTTTAATGTAGGTTACATAAATATTTATTTTTATTTTAATAAACATTAAAAAACAAGTGTTTTTAAATTAACTACAGTTATTATTCTTACAATCCTATTTAACATTGAGACAAAATATTTTCCATTTGACAGTCATTTTTTTTTCAATTTGTTATGAAATTGTAAAAATTAGAAGTAAAATTAAATTGACGATTGTTTTTGGCAGACCGGAAATAAATTGTTTTTTAATCAATGATATATATATATTTTTTTTAATTTAGAGGTTACTGGATTTTTCCAATTAGGTTCTCATACATGGGAAATTATATGCGGGAAATGGGCATTTTTTTTTATTCTCACGCTTCTACAAGAATGAAACAATTATAGATTTTTTTTTCGCCGTACAAATTATTAATAAATTCATAGAAAAAAAAAACTCGGATATCTGCAATTAAGCGGAAGCTCATATGGAACACCATTGAATTTTATCCTCCCCTGTAAAAACGTAATTTTTCTATTTTTACGTTTCTACAAGAATGGATTTATTATTGGATTTTTCTTTAGTCTCGCGAATAATTAGTAAAGAAAAAAACTGGGTGATCTCTAATTAAGCGCAGCGACATATGGAGCACTATTGAATTTTATACACCCCCATTTACGTTTTATACAAGAATTACTTAATTATTTATAAAATATCTCGCATCTCTCAGGAGACATTTTTTTTTTTCGATGTTTTCGTGAAATTATGGGAATTATTTTATTTTTGCGTTTCTATAAGAATAAACTGACTATAGTCATTTTTGTTTCCTCATAGAAATAGCTTTGTTTTCGTGAAAATTTTTTTTTCGAGATTTTCATGTCATCAGAATGGTCCAAAAATGTGTGTATTTTTGTGTGTAAAATTCGAACTTAGATTCTCAAAGAACGGCTTTATCAATCGAGCTGAAATTTGGCACACACGTGGGTCACGTAGACCCCATTGTATGTGATAATTTTCAAAAAAGTTCAAACACAAGATTATTTTTTATTCAATTTTGAATTTTTCGAAAAAAGTCTGTAGGTTCTATAGCTTCCGCAAATTTGTAGCGATCGAGCTAAATATTTTTTTACTAATAGAGCCCCGCTAAAGGAGGATCGGTATTGAATTTGGAATGAATCTATAAATAGGTTTAATTTTTATGAGATTTCGAATTTTTCGAAAAAATTTGGTTTTGCTATAACTCACGTAAAATACTACCGAATTAATCGAAATTTTCTACAGACTGACAATAGTACTCAGTGTTCCAGTGTGCCAAATTTCGTCATGATCGGTAAAGGGGTTCGAATTTGACGCCATTTTGAATATTTTCATAAATTTATATTTTGCCATAACTAACGTAAAATACTATCGAATCAATAGAAATTTTCTAAGGACTGACAACAGTACTCAGTGTTCCTACGTACCAAATTTCGTAATGACCGGTAAAGGAGTTCGAATTTTACGCCATTTTGAATATTTTCATAAATTTATATTTTGCCGTAACTAACGTAAAATACTACCGAAGCAATCAAAATTTTCTACAAACTGACAATAGTACTCAGTGTTCCTACGTACCAAATTTCGTAGTGACCGGTAAAGGACTTCGAATTTTTCGCCATTTTGAATATTTTCATAAATTTACATTTTACAATAAGGTAAACGTACCAATGGCGGGACGTTTAAGGCGGTGTCTGTTTTGTATGCCAATTTCCGCATGCATATATTAATTATTTTGCAAATGGTGGTAACGAATTGCAAGATTAGAGTTTCTAG
The DNA here is from genome assembly GCA_963970395.1 of Ephialtes manifestator. Lineage (NCBI taxonomy): Eukaryota > Metazoa > Arthropoda > Insecta > Hymenoptera > Ichneumonidae > Ephialtes > Ephialtes manifestator. Next base: position 3,478,259 of record OZ019969.1, on the reverse strand, counting down.
TTTCCAAAAACTATACAATAAAAATATTTCTGATTGTTTGATAAATAGTTATTGATTAAAACGCTGAAAAGTGCAGATGTACCAGTGCCGGGACGGGTATTTTTGTGCATGTCCCGCTGCCGGGACACCAAATGTGCGTATCGGTGGACATCTACAAATTTTAATACATCTGCTTGAAAAGAAATGCCAAAAAATGTGCGGTACACATATATACACCTATGATGCAATAAATAAAACATATATGTTTATAAAATACATATATATATTTTAGTAAATTATCAATGAAGTTTTTGCTACCGCATAACCCAACATCCCCGTCAAAATGTCAATCGTGCGATTGTGTCCCGGCTCTGAGTCGCAGCGAGATTGCTTACTACTTGCCCCAGTCGCGGAATATACGTTGGACAGTGGTGCCAACGTATATTCGGTCAGCTCCAATAACGGGACACAAAAATTACGAGTTTTAAGATATTGTACGTAACATTTGACAGTGTAATCTTAAACTTTAAGAATATCTGAATTTGAAATACCTATGGAAAGTCTCGAACGAACTATAATCTCCGGGGTATCATATTAATGATTATTCGGCTCTCCTTAGCTAATTGGTTTAGGGATTTGCTGAAAAAGCTCGAACACCATAGATCCGCTAATATACTTATTATTTACATTTTCAATTTACGATGAAAAACATGAAATTTTTTCACGTATGTTAATTATATATAACAGATACAATTGGAAGAGTTATTTTTTAATATTTTATCCATTAAACTCTTAGTATCTACAAATATCCCTTTAGTGTCCCTCAATTGGGACCTGTCCCACCATTGGTACGTTTACCTTAACTCACGTAAAATACTACCGAATCAATCGAAATTTTCTGCAGTCTGACAATAGTACTCAGTGTTCCTACGTACCAAATTTTGTAATGATCGGTAAAGAGGTTCGAATTTTACGCCATTTTGAATATTTTCATAAATTTATATTTTGCCATAACTCACGTAAAATATTACCGAATCAATCAAAATTTTCTACAGACTGACGATAGTACTCGGTGTTCCTACGTACCAAATTTCGTAATGATCGATTAAAGGAGTTCGAATTTGACGCCATTTTGAATATTTTCATAAATTTTCATTTTGCCATAACTCACGTAAAATACTATCGAATCAATCGAAATTTTCTACAAACTGACAATAATACTCAGTGTTTCCACGTACCAAATTTCGTAATGATCGGTAAAGGAGTTCGAATTTTACGCCATTTTGAATATTTTCATAAATTTACATTTTGCCATACCTCACGTAAAATACTATCGACTCAATCGAAATTTTCTACAGACTGACAATAGTACTCAGTGTTCCTACGTACCAAATTTCGTAATGATCAGTAAAGGAGTTCGAATTTGACGCCATTTTGAATATTTTCATAAATTTACATTTTGCCATAACTAACGTAAAATACTATCGAATCAATCGAAATTTTCTACAGACTCACAATACTACTTAGTGTTCCTGTCTAGCAAATTTCTTAATGATCGGTAAAGGGGTTCGAATTTGACGCCATTTTGAATATTTTCATAAATTTACATTTTACCATAACTCACGCAAAATACTACCGAATCAATCGAAATTTTCTACAGACTCACAATACTACTTAGTGTTCCTGTCTAGCAAATTTCTTAATGATCGGTAAAGGGGTTCGAATTTGACGCCATTTTGAATATTTTCATAAATTTATATTTTGCCATAACTCACGTAAAATACTACCGAATCAATCAAAATTTTCTACAGACTGACAATACTACTCAGTGTTCCTATCTAGCAAATTTCTTAATGATCGGTAAAGGAGTTCGAATTTTACGCCATTTTGAATATTTTCATAAATTTACATTTTGCTATAACTTACGTAAAATACTACCGAATCAATCAAAATTTTCTACAGACTGACAATACTACTCAGTGTTCCTATCTAGCAAATTTCTTAATGATCGGTAAAGGGGTTCGAATTTGACGCCATTTTGAATATTTTCATAAATTTACATTTTGCCATAACTAACGTAAAATACTGTCGAATCAATCGAAATTTTCTACAGACTCACAATACTACTTAGTGTTCCTGTCTAGCACATTTCTTAATGATCGGTAAAGGGGTTCGAATTTGACGCCATTTTGAATATTTTCATAAATTTACATTTTACCATAACTCACGGAAAATACTATCGAATCAATCGAAATTTTCTACAGACTCACAATACTACTTAGTGTTCCTGTCTAGCAAATTTCTTAATGATCCGTAAAGGGGTTCGAATTTGACGCCATTTTGAATATTTTCATAAATTTACATTTTACCATAACTCACGTAAAATACTATCGACTCAATCGAAATTTTCTACAGACTGACAATACTACTCAGTGTTCCTATCTAGCAAATTTCTTAATGATCGGTAAAGGAGTTCGAATTTTACGCCATTTTGAATATTTTCATAAATTTACATTTTGCTATAACTTACGTAAAATACTACCGAATCAATCAAAATTTTCTACAGACTGACAATACTACTCAGTGTTCCTATCTAGCAAATTTCTTAATGATCGGTAAAGGGGTTCGAATTTGACGCCATTTTGAATATTTTCATAAATTTACATTTTGCCATAACTAACGTAAAATACTGTCGAATCAATCGAAATTTTCTACAGACTCACAATACTACTTAGTGTTCCTGTCTAGCAAATTTCTTAATGATCGGTAAAGGGGTTCGAATTTGACGCCATTTTGAATATTTTCATAAATTTACATTTTGCCATAACTAACGTAAAATACTATCGAATCAATCGAAATTTTCTACAGACTCACAATACTACTTAGTGTTCCTGTCTAGCAAATTTCTTAATGATCCGTAAAGGGGTTCGAATTTGACGCCATTTTGAATATTTTCATAAATTTACATTTTACCATAACTCACGTAAAATACTATCGAATCAATCAAAATTTTCTACAAACTGACAATAGTACTCAGTGTTCCTACGTACTAAATTTCGTAATGATCGGTAAATTGATTCGAATTTGACGCCATTTTGAATATTTTCATAAATTTACATTTAGCTACAACTCACGTAAAATATCATAAAATAAATTGTAATTTCTTAAAATATTGAAATTATTTATAATAATTTACACAACAATATTGAAAAATCTTTATTCACATTTTATTAAATATTGAATTTTAAAAAGTCTGCACGCATTGCATAATGATTCTACAATTAGCTAAATTTTATAGGAAGCTAAAAATTATAAATACTATTACTCCTAAAATTAGCTTAGCAAAAAAAATGGCAATTAATCACGAAAAAATATACAATATTCTACTTTGCAACTTTTTTTTGTCATGTGAATTATAATTAAATTCGAAGTAAAAAAAAAAAAAAATAGGTGCATCTGTGAACGATTTCATAATTTATACGATTGATTTATTTTGTACATACGTACTACCAAAATTTTAAATGCGACAAACAAAATTTCCAAAGTAGAACTTCTATGAGGAAGCTAAAAATTATAAAAACTATTAATCATAAATTTAACTTAGCAAAAAAAAATGGAAATTAATGAGAAATGTGCAATATTCTAATTTTAATTTTTTTTTCGTACGAATTTATTAGTAAATTCGAAGAGAAAAAGATGGGGGCGTTTCCAATTAAACTTCCCGCGCCTATATTCAATACTCATAAAATTAACTTAACAAAAAAAAATGAAAATTAATGAGTAAGAAATGTGCAATATTCTAATTTTAATTTTTTTTTCGTGCGAATTTATTAGTAAATTCGAAGAGAAAAAAATGGGGGCGTTTCCAATTAAACTTCCTGCGCCTATATTCAATATTCATAAAATTAGCTTAACAAAAAAAATGGAAATTAATGAGTAAGAAATGTGCAATATTCTAATTTTTTTTTTTTTTTTCGTTCGAATTTATTAGTAAATTCGAAGAGAAAAAAATGGGGGCGTCTCCAATTAAACTTCCCGCGCCTATATTCACCGATGATACCCACCCTTATATTGCCTATCGAGGAACGAATCAAATTTCACGTTTTAGTGAGCTTATGTGATAATGAAATATCCCGCTCGATGAACCGTGTACATTCAGGGCGAGTTGCTGGCCCGACCTACCGTGAAAATAATTCATTCGTTCGCTACAGACATTGCAAACAGCTATGGACTCTGCATTACAATAGATACAATTATAATAATAACGCAACATAACATATCTTCGATTCTCTTTCCCCTCGCGATTCTCGCTGTGTAGCATATGCAGTAAAAATTAAATCCTCTTTTTTTTATCAATATACTCATTCGTCCATGCGCATATCTTTCCAGTCGGGACGACAAATAAAAGTTGTAAAAATATCGTATCACGATAATTGCTTGTTTAATTAAAAAATTATTTTATATTAATAACTCTTAACAATATTTCGCATTATTGGCGAAAATATGCATAAATATTTTATTAAAAACAGAGAAAATATTTTTATCATATAAATTCATTGAAAAGTTATTAAAACAATTGTGGTTCGATTCTCATGACATTTACTAATAATTCTTCAGGCAAAAAACACATTTATGGTTTCTATAAAATGTTTACCACGAAAAATATATATAATGAAAAAAAAACATCTTTTATTTCCAACAAAATATAAATATTTTTTTATCTGCATTTATATTTCTTGTTTTTCAAGAATATTCCTCAATATTATGGCAAAAATGCATAACAATTTTATGAAAAATAAAAATAATGTTTATCCACGAAGGTTCGTTAAAAAAACGGCATAAAAATTTAATAGATGGGAAGAAAACTGTAAAAATAATGGCCCATTACTTCAGCCATTACTTTGAATTTTCTGACATTCTATCATTTTTTTTATGCAGAAGCTTTTCTAATCAAATCTGTATCATTTATTTTTAACAACACCGTGAAATATTCTTTGCAAAAAAAAAAAATTTTTTTTATGTATCAATTTATTCACAGAATAAATATATATTTTTATGCAGAAAAAAAATTATTCTGTGAATAATTTTTTTTATGCAGAAGCTTTTCTAATAAAATCTGTATCATTTATTTTTAACAACACTGAGAAATATTATTTGCAAAAAAAAAATTTTTTTTTATATATCAATTTATTCACAGAATATATATATTTTTTTATGCAAAAGCTTTTCTAATAAAATCTGTATCATTTATTTTTAACAACACTGTGAAATATTATTTGCAAAAAAAATTTTTTTTTTATATATCAATTTATTCACAGAATATATATATTTTTTTATGCAGAAGCTTTTCTAATAAAATCTGTATAATTTATTTTTAACAACACTGTGAAATATTATTTGCAAAAAAAAAATAAAAATTTTTTTATACATCAATTTATTCACAGAATATATATATTTTTTTATTTTTTTACTTTATTAATTTATATAAATTAATAAATCATTCTGTGAATAATTTTTTTATGCAGAAGCTTTTCTAATCAAATCTGTATCATTTATTTTTAACAACACTGTGAAATATTATTTGCAAAAAAAAAATTTTTTTTTATATATCAATTTATTCACAGAATATATATATTTTTTTATGCAGAAAAATAATTATTCTGTGAATAATTTTTTTTATGCTGAAGCTTTTCTAATCAAATCTGCATCATTTATTTTTAACAACACTGAGAAATATTATTTGCAAAAAAAAAAAAAATTTTTTGTATATCAATTTATTCACAGAATATATATATTTTTTTATTTTTTTACTTTATTAATTTATATAAATTAATAAATCATTCTGTGAATAATTTTTTTATGCAGAAGCTTTTGTAATCAAATCTGTATCATTTATTTTTAACAACACTGTGAAATATGATTTGCAAAAAAAAAAAAAAAAATTATATATCAATTTATTCACAGAATAAATAAAAACAAATAGGCTCAGCTGAAAAGTTATGGTATGTTTAAAACTGTCCGTCTATGCACTCCACGTGTGCATTCCACCACGCACGAATGGGTAATCCACTTGGGTGATGTATCCTGGCAGTTTCGTAATTTCGTAGCCGATTTCGATAGCATAGCCGAGCTCGTCGAGAAAGTGGAAAAGCATGCCGCCCTCTTTGGTGTTCACTTTTCCATCGGTTTCCGGTCGTGGATGGGCTCTTGCATAGGAGAAAGAGGCAACGGAAACGGAGCCACGATATATCAGGGAGGAATCGAGAATCACCAAAGATTTTTCAACCTGGTTTTCCTGTCTCTACTTTCCACTCTGCCTTTCCTCCTATTTTCGTCCTTGGCTCTATACATATTATCCTGGAAACGTGTGCGTCACTATATACTCCTGTAAAATATACTATGTACATAGTATATGCTATGTACATAGCATATATATATATATATATATATATATATATATATATATATGCGTATGTCTATATTTATAAACATACACATGTGTATTTTTGTACATATATATATATATGATTATATATATGTATTTACGTATATATATATATGGGGTATTCCTTTCAATTCGTTCCATTATTTTTTATACTATATACTATATTTTATACATATATTTGTATACTATATGCTCGAAAAAAAGAACTTTTAATCTTTTTTAGATTTTTATTACTGGAACTGTTTTTTTTTTCATGATTTTTTACATAAAAATTTTGCGAAGCGATTTGAAAATTTGAAATTATTCTCAAAAATCATGTATTAGATATCGAAAATTTTGAGCTATGACTTGTTGGGTGGACAAACGTCGGTGTCGATTTTTTAAAACATTTAAAAAAAAATCTGTTAAAAATGGAAAAAAATGAAACAAGATGGAGAAAGAGGCAACGGAAACGGAACCACGATATATCAGGGAGGAATCGAGAATCACCAAAGATTTTTCAACCTGATTTTCCTGTCTCTGCCTTTCCTCCTCTTTTCGTCCTTGGCTCTATATATATTATCCTGGAAACGTGTGCGTCACTATATACTCCTGTAAAATATAATGTACATAGCATATGTATATATATATATATATATATATCCATATATCTATATTTATAAACATACACATGTGTATTTATGTACATACATATGTACATATATGTACATATATATGTTTATATATCTGTATTTACGTATATATATGGGGTATTCCTTTCAATTCGCTCCATAATTTTTTATACTATTCTATATGCTCGAAAAAAAGAACTTTTAATTTTTTTTAGATTTTTATTGCTGCAACTGTTTTTTTTTCATGATTTTTTTAAATAAAAATTTTGCAAAGCGATTTAAAAATTTGAAATTTTTCTCAAAAATCCTGTATCAGATATCAAAAATTTTGAGCTATGACTTGTTAAGTGGACAAACGTCTGCGTCGATTTTTAAAAAAATTAAAAAAAAAAGATCTCTTCAAAATGGAAAAAAATTTAACAATATGGCAATTTATGGTCGGTTGTTGCGTAAATATTTTATACATAACGCAAGATTATTTTAGAATCTTACTGAAGCTTTTTTTATCGATATGAAAAAAAAATCATGTATTTAATAATGAAACGTTGGTTTAAGGTTGAATAAAACAAAATAATCATAATTCTAACCTTGAGCTGAGTACAACGATGGTTGGTTTTTGGTTGATTTTTCATAACCGACCATAAACCAATAGTAATTTAAAAAACAAACAAATTTTTTTTAATTTAAAAAATAACTCGTAATTTAAAAAAAGAATATTTACATTTTTTCGTTTTTTTAAATTATCCTTCGCTGTCGATTAAAATTTCAGATATCTATTTGAATCACGAAAATATTGCCCTGGTTATTTTAGTCAATATGATTTTTCCACTTGCCGTTAGATATTTATCTCCATTTATTTATTGTTTTTATTTATTTTTTTTCATTTCATAAATCGAACAAATCTTACAATAAAATTGTAAAAAAAAATTCACAGATGCTTCATTCGCTTTTATCAATGACACGAACTTTTTTTTTCTTTAATTGAAGTTGTTGGTATTTTTGGCTGTGTTAAATAAATTTCTTTAATATATTCTATATATAATTTTTTTTACTTGGGTACATATTTCCATTTATTTATAAATATGTATCTATTTATGTACATATATATATATATATATGAAATTTGTTATATATTCTATATATAATATTTAATACTCGGGCTCTCTATTTAATTATATATATATATCCTCAATCCTATGTTTAAAACCATATACATTTTTTTTATATACTCTATATATATAATTTGTTTTTACTTGGGTACATATCACCATTTATTTATAAATATATATCTATATCTATTTATGTACATTTATATGTATATATTTATTTATTTATGTATATATGTATATATATATATATTTATGTACATATATATATATATGAAATTTGTTATATATTCTATATATAATATTTTATACTCGGGCTCTCTATTTAATTATATATATATATATACTCAATCCTATGTTTAAAACCATATACAGTTTTTTTTATATACTCTATATATATAATTTGTTTTTACTTGGGTACATATCACCATTTATTTATAAATATATATCTATATCTATTTATGTACATTTATATGTATATATTTATTTATTTATGTATATATGTATATATATATTTATGTACATATATATATATATGAAATTTGTTATATATTCTATATATAATATTTAATACTCGGGCTCTCTATTTAATTATATATATATATATCCTCAATCCTATGTTTAAAACCATATACATTTTTTTTATATACTCTATATATATAATTTGTTTTTACTTGGGTACATATCACCATTTATTTATAAATATATATCTATATCTATTTATGTACATTTATATGTATATATTTTTTTATTTATGTATATATGTATATATATATATATTTATGTACATGTATATATATATGAAATTTGTTATATATTCTATATATAATATTTAATACTCGGGCTCTCTATTTAATTATATATATATATACTCAATCCTATGTTTAAAACTATATACATTTTTTTTTATATACTCTATATATAATTTGTTTTTACTTGGGTACATATCTCCATTTATTTATAAATATATATCTATATCTATTTATGTACATTTATATGTATATATATTTTTATTTATGTATATATGTATATATATATATTTATGTCTGTATTTATATATATATATATATGTAGCCTCAGCCGTACAGCTTCCAATACGAGGTACGTGATCCGCCCAGTGGAAACGACTACGCCCAGCAAGAGAGCAGCGACGGTAACGTCGTTCGTGGCGAGTACAGGGTTCTACTACCAGACTCGAGGACTCAGATCGTAAAGTATACGGCCGACGACGTCAACGGATACAACGCGGACGTACAGTACGAAGGACAAGCGCAGTTTCCACGCGGTGGAGGTGGACCCGGTGGATATAATCAGTTTGGTGGTGGTGGTGGTGGTGCTACTGGGGGAGGCGATCCTGGATATCAGGGTGGATTTGGACCTGCCAATAACTACCAAGGGGGTGAGTACTCTCTTCACTCTTTCACCAAAGAAAATTGCTAGCTGGGTAAATATAACTTTTTACTTTGGTAAAAGAAAATTCATAGTTATTCTATCAAATAAATTGCTGGGTGGGTAAATATAACTTTTTACTTGAGTAAAAAAAATTCATAGTTATTCTATCGAATAAATTGCTGGGTGGGTAAATATAACTTTTTACTTGAGTAAAAAAAAATTCATAGTTATTCCATCGAATAAATTGCTGGGTGGGTAAATATAACTTTTTACTTGAGTAAAAAAAATTCATAGTTATTCTATCGAATAAATTGCTGGGTGGGTAAATATAACATTTTTACTTGAGTAAAAAAAAATTCATAGTTATTCTATCGAATAAATTGCTGGGTGGGTAAATATAACATTTTTACTTGAGTAAAAAAAAATTCATAGTTATTCTAGCGAATAAATTACTGGGTGGGTAAATATAACTTTTTACTTGGGTAAAAAAAAATTCATAGTTATTCTATCGAATAAATTGCTGGGTTGGTAAATATAACTTTTTACTTGAGTAAAAAAAAATTCATAGTTATTCTATCGAATAAATTGCTGGGTGGGTAAATATAACTTTTTACTTGAGTAAAAAAAATTCATAGTTATTCTATCGAATAAATTGCTGGGTGGGTAAATATAACTTTACTTGAGTTAAAAAAAATTCATAGTTATTCTATCGAATAAATTGCTGGGTGGGTAAATATAACATTTTTACTTGAGTAAAAAAAAATTCATAGTTTTTCTATCGAATAAATTGCTGGGTGGGTAAATATAAGATTTTTACTTGAGTAAAAAAAAATTCATAATTATTCTATCGAATAAATTGCTGGGTGGGTAAATATAAGATTTTTACTTGAGTAAAAAAAAATTCATAGTTATTCTATCGAATAAATTGCTGGGTGGGTAAATATAACTTTTTACTTGAGTAAAAAAAAATTCATAGTTATTCTATCGAATAAATTGCTGGGTGGGTAAATATAACTTTTTTACTTGAGTAAAAAAAAATTCATAGTTATTCTATCGAATAAATTGCTGGGTTGGTAAATATAACTTTTTACTTGAGTAAAAAAAATTCATAGTTATTCTAGCGAATAAATTGCTGGGTGGGTAAATATAACTTTTTACTTGAGTAAAAAAAATTCATAGTTATTCTATCGAATAAATTACTGGGTGGGTAAATATAACATTTTTTGTTGAGTAAAAAAAATTCATAGTTATTCTATCGAATAAATTGCTGGGTGGGTAAATATAACTTTTTACTTGAGTAAAAAAAAATTCATAGTTATTCTAGCGAATAAATTGCTGGGTGGGTAAATATAACTTTTTACTCGAGTAAAAAAAAATTCATAGTTATTCCATCGAATAAATTGCTGGTTGGGTAAATATAACTTTTTACTTGAGTAAAAAAAAAATTCATAGTTATTCTATCGAATAAATTACTGGGTGGGTAAATATAACTTTTTACTTGAGTAAAAAAAAATTCATAGTTATTCTATCGAATAAATTGCTGGGTGGGTAAATATAACATTTTTACTTGAGTAAAAAAAAATTCATAGTTATTCTATCGAATAAATTGCTGGGTGGGTAAATATAACATTTTTTGTTGAGTAAAAAAAAATTCATAGTTATTCTATCGAATAAATTGCTGGGTGGGTAAATATAACTTTTTACTTGAGTAAAAAAAAAATTCATAGTTATTCTATCGAATAAATTACTGGGTGGATAAATATAACATTTTTTGTTGAGTCAAAAAAATTCATAGTTATTCTATCGAATAAATTGCTGGGTGGGTAAATATAACATTTTTACTTGAGTAAAAAAAAATTCATAGTTATTCTAGCGAATAAATTGCTGGGTGGGTAAATATAATTTTTTACTTAAGTAAAAAAAAATTCATAGTTATTCTATCGAATAAATTGCTGGGTGGGTAAATATAACTTTTTACTTAAGTAAAAAAAAAGTCATAGTTATTCTATCGAATAAATTGCTGGGTGGGTAAATATAACTTTTTACTTGAGTAAAAAAAAATTCATAGTTATTCTATCGAATAAATTGCTGGGTGGGAAAATATAACTTTTTATTTGAATAAAAAAAAATTCATAGTTAATCTATCGAATAAATTACTGGGTGGGTAAATATAACGTTTTACTTGAGTAAAAAAAAATTCATAGTTATTCTATCGAATAAATTGCTGGGTTGGTAAATATAACTTTTTACTTGAGTAAAAAAAAAAATTCATAGTTATTCTATCGAATAAATTGCTGGGTGGGTAAATATAACTTTTTACTCGAGTAAAAAAAAATTCATAGTTATTCTATCGACTAAATTGCTGGGTGGGTAAATATAAAATTTTTATTTGACTAAAAAAAAATTCATAGTTCTTTTATCGAATACACTGTCTTTATTGCTTCCTCATAGAGGAATCTTTGTTTTCATGAAAACATTTTTTTTCGAGATTTTCATGTCAGTACACTCAGAATGGGCCAAAACGTCGAGAAAAGTGATTTAGAAAAAATGTCTGTATGTGTGTGTGTTACACGATCGAAAAATGTAAACCTTTATAACTCGGGAATGCCTTGAGATATCAAGCTGAAATTTGGACCATAGATAGAGGGATCAAGCCTCATCGTTCATACAGATTTTTGTTAAAATCCACTTCATCGTTAAATTATTACGCGTTTTTTAATTTTTTGAAAAATGTCTGTTTACGCGATAACTCTTTCAATTTTCGAGATATTGATCTTAAAATTGGTATGAATGTGAGCTTTCATACGCCGGTGATCGCTATTGAATTTGGTTAAGATCGGTTGAACCGTTAAAATTTTATGATGTTTTGAATTTTTCAAAAAATTGACATTATCGCTCTATTGTAACTTTTGCAAAACTTAAGATAGCGAGCTCAAATTTAGTATATAAATGAAACAATATTCAGCCATTATATATGTATAATTTAGTGACGAACGGTATGAAATTTTTGATTTTATGGAATGTTGAATTATTTTGAAAAATATACATTATCACATTCACTTTCGGAAACGCTCTAATAATCACGAAATAACGTAATAACGAAATAGAAAAAGCGAATCCACAACATGTATATTTATCTAATTAAAACAAGGATGCAAAGTAGAACTTCGCACATTGCTTCCTCATTTTTTTTCGCGTTTTACAAAGCTTCCTCTATGAGGAAGCCAAAAATTGAATAACATACTTCCTCATAGAGGTAGCTTTGTAAGAAGCGAGAAATAATGAGGAAGCAATGTGCAAGGTTCTACTTTGCATCCTTGTTTTTTTTTATATAGGAGAATATTTTTGTGAAATTTACGCACAAGCGATACATTTTTTTAGAGATTTATACACTTAACTGGTTTTTGTTAAATATTTCAGAAAAATTTTGTTATACTGGGCAGTAATTTCTGCAGCTAATGACAGTTTAGTAAATAATAAATTATACATCTTAATGTAAACAATTTGGCTTTGGTCTTTTTACTTTTTCATCATTATGCAAAGTTTTTTTAGCACAGCCATTTACCATATTTTTATACACAAAAATATTGAATCCGAAAAGCGAAAGTATTTTTTTTTCTATAAATTAGAGTTTTAGTTTCTATTTAATTTAATTGATTGGCGAATTTAATTAATTTAATTAATCAATTAGAGACGTCGATACTTGCAAAGTTTTCTTCATGCGAAAGTTTGAGTTTGAGTTTAATATCTGAATCGGCGATGATAAACTTAAGCTCGAGCTTATACATTTCGCAAATTTGTATCATGATAAATGACCGGAAATAAACGGAAAATTTATTTTCTGTTAATCATTAAATTAATTGATGTTTATTCCAGAATTTAAATATTATAGCATCAATTTTTCGGTAAAATATGATATGTAAATTTCAATCAGAATATTTATAATTACAGAAATTTCACTCTTTTTATATTTATATTTTTTATATTTATAATTATAAAAATTTCCCACTTTCATTTTACCTTAGCGTTTTTTTTTATGGAAAGAAAAATTATACTACAGGAAAATGTTACGAAGTATCACATCGAATTGAGCGTCAGAGCGTAAACACGAAATATCCCCATACAAAAAGTATAGTGAATTCACGTCACACCATGAAATTTACCATTTCACTAGAGTCACTGCTAAATATTTTGTAGCTCGAATCTACGGTAGAGCGGTCAACTTCACCATACGACTCGACTATAAAATAGTATATCTACCGATCCACCCACGCGCAGTTCCATATACGAGGCGTTTTATGTCAAATCTTTTTTTATTCGCCATCACAGAAATGTCTCATAATTCGACAGATTTTACGACAGCTTTAGAAAATCCTCTGTCATCTTCGTATCTTCTATTGTATTCAAAATATTACAGTATTGTATATCTAAAATCGGTTGAACAATTAACGAATATTTAAGCAGGACAAAAAATTTACTCAATGATAATGCAATTTCGGGTAAAATTAGATATTAGATAATTTTTTTACATATTCAATACTCAGATAGTCGATTTTTCTTTAGGTTCAAAATAAAACCTCCAAAATTCGAAAACAAATGGCGTAAATAAAAATAATAATAAAATGACATTTCATTAAAAATGACATAAAGAAAAATTACCTCGTATGTTCTTCCAAATACATTTTTTTTTTCAAAACACTTGCAATTAATGAATTTTTAAAAAATTAGAGCCTCTTAGGAATTATAAATAATTTTTAAGAGGCTCTAGAAGAAAAATAAAATAATTATTAATAAAATAATAAAATAACTACAAATAATAAAACATAATATATATATAAATTTAAAAAAAGTAAAAACTTGCAAATTGCTTTCTACATATGCACCAAATTTGAATTCGGTATCTTGTATAAAATTTGCTGAATTAATCGAAATTGACATAAATTATAACGACAACGTCAATTTTTTGAAAATTCAAAATTCTATAAAATCCGAACCTCTTTACTAATCTTTACCAAATTCCATATCTGCTACAGCAGAATATTAATTCGTGCTTCTAGAATATTTTAGTAGAATTGATCGAAGTTAACTTGATTTAAAACGAAAATATCAATTTTTTGAAAATTCAAAATTCTATAAAATCGGAACCGCTTTATGGATTTCGCTCAAATTCAATACCGACCGTCATTTTTTATTGCTTTATTTGTCAAAAACTATTTGACTCTCTAGCTCAAAGATTGCAGCAGCTAGAAGACATACAGACATTTTTCGAAAAATTCAAACTCTTATAAAATCTGAAAAAAATGTTTCAATTTTTTCGTTAATTAATACATAGGAAGGTGCGTTGCTGTTCTACCAGTGTACCAAATTTCAGCTTGATTGTTAAAACCGTTCTTTTTTATAATTATTTTATTATATAAATAAAAATATGTTATTATAAAGAAATAATTATTTTATTATTATATTTATATTTATATTATATTTATTTTTTCTTCCTCATAGAAAAAGCTTTATTTTCATGAAAAAAAAAAATTCCATATTTTAGGCCATTCCGACTAAACTCACATGAAAATCCAGGATTTTTTTTTTTTTTTTCACGAAAACAAAACTTCCTCTATAAGGAAGCAAAAATAAATATAATATAAATATAATTATAAATAAAAATAATAATTATAAATAATTCCTAAGAGACCCTAACAAAAAAGTAGAACTTTGCAAATTGCTTCCTCATTATTGTTGGATTTTTACAAATCTACCTTTATGAGGAAGCATGTTAATCTATTTTGGCTTCCACATAGAGGAAGCTTTGTAAAAATCCAACACTAATGATGAAGCAATTTGCAAAGTTCTACTTTGCAGCCTTGTTCTAAAAAATTTTTAATGGCATTAGTTTTGAACCCCTCGACAGATTCTCGCCAGATTCGAACTGATGCTTAGTTTACCCACACTCTACTTGTGGACCAAATTTGAGCCGGATATCTTAAAAATTGCGGAAGTTAGAGTACGAACAAAAAATTCAAAATGCCATAAATTTTAAACCCCTTAACAGATTGACGTCAAATTCACTCCCAAACTTTATTTAATAACAATCCACTTGTGGATCAAATTTGAGCCCGATATCTTAAAAATTGCGAAAGTTAGAGTACGAACAAAAAAAGTAAAAAATTTTAAAAATGCCATAAATTGTGAACCCCTTAACGGATTGACACCACATTTAATACCAAACACTATTTGATAACAGTCCGACTCTGATCCAAGTTTGAGCCGAATATCGTAAAAATTGCGGGAGTTAGAGTCCGAGCTGACATTTTCCAAAAAATTCAAAATGCCATAAATTTTTGAACACCTTGATGGATTAACTCTAAATTCAATCCAATACCTGGTTTAATGACAGTTTACTCATGGTTCAAATTTGAGCCCGATGTCTTAAAAATTGCGACGGCTATCGTGCTAACAAAAAATTGTGCACATACGTACACACATACAGACATTTTTTCTAAACCACTTTTTTCGACGTTTTAGACCATTCTGAGTATCCTGACATGAAAATCTCGAGAAAAAAACAAATTTCACAAAAACAAAGCTTCCTCTATGAGGAGGCAAAAAACGTGACAGAGAGAACAAAAATTGACAGACAATGCATCATTCACATCACAAACAGAAACACCAAAAGACTTTGGATCTGAAAAAAAACGAACTGATGCTTAGTTTACCCACACTCTACTTGTGGACCAAATTTGAGCCGAATATCTTAAAAATTGCGGAAGTTAGAGTACGAACAAAAAATTCAAAATGCCATAAATTTTAAACCCCTTAACAGATTGACGTCAAATTCACTCCCAAACTTTATTTAATAACAGTCCACTTGTGGATCAAATTTGAGCCCGATATCTTAAAAATTGCGAAAGTTAGAGTACGAACAAAAAAAGTTAAAAATTTTAAAAATGCCATAAATTGTGAACCCCTTAACGGATTGACACCACATTTAATACCAAACACTATTTGATAACAGTCCACCTCTGATCCAAGTTTGAGCCGAATATCATAAAAATTGCGGGAGTTAGAGCCCGAGCTGACATTTTCCAAAAAATTCAAAATGCCATAAATTTTGAACACCTTGATGGATTAACTCTAAATTCAATCCCATACCCGGTTTAATGACAGTTTACTCGTGGTTCAAATTTGAGCCCGATATCTTAAAAATTGCGACGGCTATCGTGCTAACAAAAAATTGTGCACATACGTACACACATACAGACATTTTTTCTAAACCACTTTTTTCGACGTTTTAGACCATTCTGAGTGTCCTGACATGAAAATCTCGAGAAAAAAACAAATTTCACAAAAACAAAGCTTCCTCTATGAGGAAGCAAAAAACGTGACAGAGAGAACAAAAATTGACAGACAATGCATCACTCACATCACAAACAGAAACACCAAAAGAATTTGTATCTGAAAAAAAAAAACCGATGTATATAGTGAGGCGGAGCGAGTGATGGTGAAAAAAGGAATAAAAGTGATATTCGTCGTGGCCCTCGAGGCAAAAATACGTGTGTTTGCCCATGGCATCGGTGAGATTCGCACTTCTATTCCTT
The DNA here is from genome assembly GCA_963970395.1 of Ephialtes manifestator. Lineage (NCBI taxonomy): Eukaryota > Metazoa > Arthropoda > Insecta > Hymenoptera > Ichneumonidae > Ephialtes > Ephialtes manifestator. The sequence goes on along the minus strand of OZ019969.1, from coordinate 3,461,134 downwards.
CTGCCATTACTGGTCTTCTCCTTATTCTCACCCAGAAGGTTTTCGCGCACGCGAACGTACAGCGGCGCACCAGTATCATAAATATAAATGAGATTTCGTGTTGGCGACAGGTAGGGGAGGTTACGGAAACGTTGGAGGATTCGGGGGTGGAATCTTCCCAAGTGGCGGAGGTCCCGGAGGTGGAGGAGGTGGTGGAGGAGTTGGAGTTGGTGGAAACGAGGCTGGAGGCAGTGGCAGCAATCGATACTTACCTCCTAGTACCGGTGGTTATGGCAAATGACCGTAAACAATACCGTTTTCGCTGGCATCGCCGCAACGACGCATCCAACCATATCTTCGCCAGTATCACGATCCAACGGCGTCGCCATCGGAGTTTCCAGGATCCTCCATGAACTGCATGAATCTCACCACATATAATACCGCATTATCTCTTCGCTAAGTTTGCCTTGTTACAATTTCAGGCTTGGTTCTGTAATGAAACGAGAGATCTAACTTAGTTGTTTCATGACCACTTGAACACGCCCAAACACTCTCGCTATTCAATTTCACGCATTTGTAATAGTATCATAGAACACTTATCGATGTAATACACAACACGAAATAACATATTGTCACTCACTATGTATATGAATTTCAATTTTATTATTTTTATGTAATGCTTGTGTGCCGTAATATTGGCACGAATTTATTTTTTATTATATGCTGATTATTATGATAATAAATTTCGTACGAATATAATTGTGTATTTATTTTTTATACAACCGATCAGAAATTTTTAGCATTACATCAGGCAGGATTTTGTCAGGGCCCGATTTGTGTACGATGCAGCTCCAGACGTAACGCTCCAAATTTCTATTCGGTTATTAGGAGAAAAAATAGTTTTAACTGTGATTTTGAATGGCTTTCAGATTGAAGAAAATCTTTAATGTTAATGATCAAAGTCTCATTCATTTTTTCTCGCAACCATAATTTATTTCGGACTCTCCCCATGTTGGAGTGTCCAATTGGCCCAATACTGGGCATGAGTTGATGGACAGTCTTTCAGTAATGGCGCGGCAACAGAACCAGCACTGGCTCATTGCTGGATAACTACTGGATGATAACTTGGGCCCAGTACTGGTAGTTGTGCACGGCCGGGTATCCCATGTAGGAATGCCGATCTCTTGCCGTTCTTGGACAACCGTCTTGGTCCAGTATTAGCAGACAACACTCGGCTGTTAGGATAGGACCAAGCCTCAACAGGATAATGGGTCGTCAATGGGCTTGTCCCTAATCTAAGTCGTCAATGCGCCAGTCCCTAATTTAAGATTCGGCGCCAAACTATCGTGAAATATCAACCAAGTAACGAACCAACATTGACTCAGGAAGTATTTTTTTTTTATTGAACTTCCATCACGTACGCTACTTGGTTTTTACGAATCCCCACCTATTTTTGCGACCGCAGCCGACTTACCCCCACCGTATCGCATTTGCCAAGGGCTCGGGGAAACTGCGGAGAACCTGAGCCGATACAGCCAGCGCCTCTCTAAGTCCCTCGATGACAATGCGAGTAAACTCAAGCACGGTCACTGGTGGCGGTTAGAGCGACACCTCCCATCAGCGATGTTCCTGCTCGGCCCGAAGGACACCATCCGCCAGATAAGAACCCGCGGGAGTCACCCCGAGCTGAACACGAACATCACTGATGTGTTTTTGGGCACATGTTTATTAAAGGTGGGAACCCAACCACCAGTGGCTCAGGAAGTATTAGACATCCGTTGGAGTATCAGAATAACGTTATGCCAGGACATGCCAAAGCTTGACCAGAGATTTGGGCAACAAACGGATCACGCATTATTTTAGGAATCTTCTGGTACATGGGGTATTTTGAAACCATAAACATGTCAGCTGACATGTAGGAATTGACCAGCGGCCCAGCCCTGGCTGGGCGTTGAACTGTATTGGCCGATGCTTGGCATTTGTCATGAGCCATCTACCAAAATGTAACGCGTGGCCGAAGCTTAGCAGCTAGGCATCAGATTTCTAATCTGCACCGATGTTGGCTCGATTAACAGCACAGCCTCCAGCCAGACATCCCATGTAGGAATACCGATCTCTTGATGTTCTTGGACAACCGTCTGTGTCTTGAACCAGTATTAGCAGACAACACTCGGCTGTCAGGATAGGCCCAAGTCTCAACAGGATAATGGGTCGTCAATGGGCTAGTCCCTAATCTAAGTCGTCAATGCGCCAGTCCCTAATTTAAGATTCGGCGCCAAACTATCGTGAAATATCAACCAAGCAACGAACCAACATTGGCTCAGGAAGTATTTTTTTTTTTATTGAACTTCCATCACGTACGCCACTTGGTTTTTACGAATCCCCACCTATTTTTGCGACCGCAGCCGACTTACCCCCACCGTATCGCATTTGCCAAGGGCTCAGGGAAACTGCGGAGAACCTGAGCCGATACAGCCAGCGCCTCTCTAAGTCCCTCGATAACAATGCGAGTAAACTCAAGCACGGTCACCGGTGGCGCTTAGAGCGACACCTCCCATCAGCGATGTTCCTGCTCGGCCCGAAGGACACCATCCGCCAGATAAGAACCCGCGGGAGTCACCCCGAGCTGAACACGAACATCACTGATGTGTTTTTGGGCACATGTTTATTAAAGGTGGGAACCCAACCACCAGTGGCTCAGGAAGTATTAGACATCCGTTGGAGTATCAGAATAACGTTATGCCAGGACATGCCAAAGCTTGACCAGAGATTTGGGCAACAAACGGATCACGCATTATTTTAGGAATCTTCTGGTACATGGGGTATTTTGAAACCATAAACATGTCAGCTGACATGTAGGAATTGACCAGCGGCCCAGCCCTGGCTGGGCGTTGAACTGTATTGGCCGATGCTTGGCATTTGTCATGAGCCATCTACCAAAATGTAACGCGTGGCCGAAGCTTAGCAGCTAGGCATCAGATTTCTAATCTGCACCGATGTTGGCTCGATTAACAGCACAGTTTGCAGCCAGGCATCCCATGTAGGAATGCCGATCTCTTGCCGTTCTTGGACAACCGTCTTGGTCCAGTATTAGCAGACAACACTCGACTGTTAGGATAGGCCCAAGCCTCAACAGGATAATGGGTTGTCAATGGGCTAGTCCCTAATCTAAGTCGTCAATGCGCCAGTCCCTAATCTAAGATTCGGCGCCAAACTATCGTCAAATATCAACCAAGCAACGAACCAATATTGGCTCAGGAAGTATTAGACATCCGTTGGAGTATCAGAATAACGTTATGCCAGGACATGCCAAAGCTTGACCAGAGATTTGGGCAACAAACGGGTCACGCATTATTTTAGGAATCTTCATGGGGTATTTTGAAACCATAAACATGTCAGCTGACATGTAGGAATTGACCAGCGTCACCATAACTAATAAATAGTTAGTTGAACCAACGAAGCCGTCAAGTCAAAAAAACAAGCTTCGATCTCGATATGTTCAGACTATCGGAGATGTCATCTTCTTGACAGATGATCTCAAAATGAGTGTCTTGAACTTGACGTTTTCTCGGCTCGTCTCGCTCATCACATTACGATGAAAAAGCGTAAAATAATGAGGAAGCAATTTGCAAAGATCTACTTTGCCTTGTAGTAAATATTAAAAAAACATGGATTGTCAGTAACAGCAAGAAACAGTGTGAAGACCCGTCTAAATGGATTAGACGGAGGTACCACCCGCGGTTCCGACAGCGATACATTGCGTCCGCCATGGGGGCAGTTTCAAATGATGGCAATTTGTCAGAGACGTGTGATAAGCCGAGGACTTCTTGTCCCTCTCTCCACGTTCTCCCACTTCATTGTTTTCTCCCTCTCGCTTTCTCTCTCACTTCGCCTCTCCATCTTTCTCTATTTTACCGCTGTTATATATGGGAATATACAATATAGTGCATAGAGGACAGAGAATCACAAGGCAGAGAGGAAGAGTTTCTGGGCTTCTCTGGCTCAAATTGATGTTATCTCTAGGTCTCTCATTCTCTGTCATCCTTAACGTTGCCAATCCCAGTTATAGTCCACAGTCCAGTTACCAGTAGTATATACTCGGGTCATGTACTTATAGCAGTACAGTAAAGCAGGAAAATGATGAGGGCCATGCGGTTGACCTAAAAAAGAACAGAAAAAGAAATTCGTACACTATTGTCGTAAAAAAAAGTTTTTCTTTTACGAGCGAAAGCTCCGGAAAACGGATTTAATGGTCCAAGTCCGAACCACTTTAACTTTGACAATAGAAAAATTGTAATGTAACTATGCAGCTTAAATTTACTCAAAGCCCATAATAAGCCATGGGTGTAGTTTAATATTACGGAAATTTGTCAGAGACGTGTTATAAGCTCTCTCCACTTTCTCCCACTTCATTGTTTTCTCGCTCTCATTCTCCATCTTTCTCTTTTTTACTGCTATTATATAGGATTTTATTGCTTCCTCCACGAGGAAGCAAAAAAACAGCATAGAAATAGCAAGATGTAAAAAAGCGTTGAATTTTTTTACTAAATTTGTCTGAAATTTGGCAGGCATGTCAAGCAGATCGACGCCCTTGTTTGTGGTAATTTTCAAAAAATTCACAAATATGTTCAAATCTTATTTGACTTGGGAATTTTCGAAAACATTTTAGCTATCGAGCTAAATAATTTTTGCTGAATAAAGCTATTTTAAGGGAAGATCGGTATCGGTTGGGGCTACCCCATCCCCTTCCGCCAAGCCCCGAGCCCGAATTATTCTAAGTCCCTCGATTTCAGGGGGGTCTGTGACACCCCAAGCCCGTATTTTTCTAAGTCCTTTTCCAAAATCATAGGCCCCCCAAGGGTGGGGGGCACCCTTGCGGCGGGCACCCTTGCGGGCGGCACCCTTGCGGGGGGCACCCTTGCGGGGGGTACCTTGGGGGGGGGGGCACCCTAGCGGCGGGCACCTTGGGGGGGGGGGAGGGCATCCTTGCGGGGTGCACCTGGGGGGGCACCCTTGCGGGGGGTACCGTTGGGGGATGCACCCTTGCGAGGGGCACCGTTGCGGGGGGCACCCTTGCGGGGGATGCACCCTTGCGAGGGGCACCGTTGCGGGGGGCACCCTTGCGGGGGACACCCCTGCGGGGGTCACCCTTGCGGGGGATGCACCCTTGCGAGGGGCACCGTTGCGGGGGGCACCCTTGCGGGGGACACCCCTGCGGGGGTCACCCTTGCGGGGGACACCCTTACGGGGGGCACCCTTACGGGGGGCACCCTTGCGGGGGACACCCTTGCGGGGGGCACCCTTGCGGGGGGCACCCTTGGGTGGAGGGCGATTGCGAGCGCGCGCAGCGCGCGAGCCACAATAAAATCCTAGTTATTATACAAATCAACTGAAATCTTCTACATATATATTTTTGCAACCATATATATAAAATATATGCAGCATATAGAACCTTTCGGCCCCATATATCAAGCACATATTTTTTTCCATCCGGGTCATTGACCCGCAATAACCACCGACCATCATAACCCCTTAAACAATATTTTCCACTGTTTTACACGAAGAAAGAAAGCGAGAATTTCGGTGCTTATTGTTAGATAGATCGTCGCTCGTGTTACAGTTTGACTCCGAATTCAGTGTTAAACTGCGAGAAAATAAAGGTGGAAAAGGATGAGGTGGAACGATATACGAAAAGTAGGAAAGAGGAAGCTGAAGAAAAAGTCGTAAAACGATTCGGGAATTGTACGGGTTGGATGTGAGCCAGATACGCGAACTCACCTCGTACATATATATATCCTCACTTTCTATCCGTCTCCTTCTACTCTATACCGATCTTCACCTTTACTCCTATTCCCGCGTTTTCTCCAGCGGTTTACCTGTCTTGCAAAACGACGGGCAACCAATTTAGAAGCAGACTGCTTCACTCGCCGCTTCTACCTTCACTTTGCAACCCCTATTCTCTCATCGCTATCCCTCCAAGCTTCTTCTCCTCTTCCCCTCTGCCCCTTTTGCAACCTCGTCGACCCTTCGGGCTAACCAATTATTGAAAACTAACCAAAGTCTAATTACACAGCAACACGCAAGCTTTACCTGTCCTCTACTCGGCCTCAAACGCCAGTGACCGAATTATACTTGAGTTCTGACACACGGTTAACGATAAATGGACAGGGATCCACGGGGAGGGGAAAGGGGTGGGTTTGGGGGTGGGTGATATGTACCGGGTGATCCGTAAACGTGTTTACGTCAACTTTTACCGTCAACAGCTTCAATGTTTTTTTTGCACTGAAAAGTTATAATTAAAGTGTCATCACGCAAAATCTCGGATGTTTTATTAAATTTTTTCACTGAGAAAAGAACAAATCGTTAGAACCAACAAAACTTGCGCTTGCGGACAGCGAAAAGAATATTCTTTTGATCAAATGAAATATGCGATTGATCGAAGTAGCGGCTGATCAATTCAAATATTATTCGATTGTCATTACCTAATATTTTGTCCAATTGACGAAATATTCTTTTCGATACCCCGCAAGCCCACGTTTTGTTGGTTGTAAAGATTTTTTTTATCAATGTGTGAATAATCAAGCAAGGTTTGTTGAGATGGGTGAAAAATGTAGGGTTTTGATGGGATACTTTGTGTTGAATTAGAGGTTTGACTTTGTATTGGAAAAATTGGATTTAGTGTTGATTCCCGTGCAATAAGGGGCATTTTTAGGTATAAACGTGGCATCCACAATAGGGAATCTACTCTAGAACCCTACTAGGCTCAACAGAGGTGGCCACGACAAACTTCGGGGCCTAATCAGGCTTAAACGTGGAACCCTCACTAGGGTCGCCCATATTGAGCCTCTAAAGGCCCCGTAGATCAAGCGTGACAAGCCTAGTAGGGCCCCTAATAGAACTGGGGCAAACTAGAAAGGGCCAAGTCAGAGCCCCAACTATTTTTCTACACGGGTTGTAATTATTTGGAAGTTAGTTATCGAGGGTTTGAGGAATTTAAAACTTTTTTATGGTTTTTAAGTGGCATGTTACACTATAATATACCAGTTATATGCCTTTTTACCATGATTTTTGAAAAAGTGACTTTGTTCCGTTTCTGTTTTTAGAATTTACAGATCCGACTTCCGGTCGGAAAATCCAACGCAATTTTTTTTTCTTTGGGCTATCGAATTTTGGTCTTCACTATCGTTCTCAAGTTGCATATTCTACCACAGAAAATACTAGTTACATGTATTTTTACCATGATTTAAAAAAAAGTTACTTTTTTTAGTTTCTGATTTGAGAATTCACAGATCCGACATCCAATCGAAAAAAACAAACGTTTTTCCATCCGTTTTTATTTAAAATCAACAATTGACTAAATATAACGCGCCTGTTTATTGACAACCTGCCGTACACGACGGTATCACTGGTGAAAGGATCCCAGGCGCAAGATTCCTTAAGCTACAATACGTGTTTAAAGGTGAGGCAAAACATTAGCGAGTGCAAAGTGAAAGAGCAACACAAGAGAATTGAAACTTTGGCCTTCTATTAATGAGAATAATTCCCTAAAAATAAAAAATAAAATTTTAAAATAAACAATACACCATATCCTTGATAAATTTTTGTTTGATATCTTTCGTCATAATTGCACTGTCCTCGTTCGAAGCAGACAAGCGTGATAAATCAATGCCAAAATGTCAAGAAGATTTATACGAAAGGAATTGGCGAGATAAACGTTTAGGCGGAATACAAATAATCAGATATATCGTTGTTAGCTGAAAGTGAAAAAAGTGACGGAGAAGAAGAAGAAGAAGAAGAAGAAGAAGAAGAAACGAGAAGAGAAATAAATAAAAAAAGCAACAACGTCAGGACGTAGGATTGGCACAATCGGCTTCCTTCACGGGCCATTATCCCTTTATAATTACAGGACGTGCTGTTTCACTGCTGCTACAACTGGAATCTCAATCTCCTATTACATTGGCCCCTTCTAGTCTGCTGCGCAATCCGAGTCCTCTGTTACCCGTTGTGGTCTAAAGCCCTCACACACGCATAAGTGCCCAGATCCCTCTAACAAACGGATAAGGACCTACTTATTACTTATCAGTGGACTGCATATTACCATAGAATTTCAAAATAGTGCCTGGAGTGAAACAAGTAGCTTTGTGCTCTCCGACTGCTTTGTGTCCGAGAGCAATTCAACGTCAAAACTCATTGAGCTACTGCTTCAGGAAATTTCATTACAAATTATAATTCAACTAACTATTCGTATTAAAGCTAAAAGTTGCAAAGTAGAACTTTTGCATATTGCTTCCTCATTCATTTTTCATTATTTTTCGCTATGAGTAAATTTATTTATTAATTTTGGCTTCCTCATAGAGGAAACTTTGTTTTCGTGGAAAAGTTTTTTTTTCAGAATTAATGTCACTCAGAATGATTTGGGATTGTAGTTGACGAAAATCGGCTGGAAAATTTCAATTTTACAGCATTTTGAAAATTTTGAAAATATCGTTTTCGAGCTATAATTTTCGCAAATTAAGAGATATCGGGCTGAAATATTGTACGTAAATGGACTACCATCAAACCATGATGTATACCAAATTTGGCGAGAATCGATAGGGTGGTTCTAATTTTATTGCAATTTCAATTTTTTTTAAATGTCTGCAAAGACTTCAACTCCTGTAAATTCTGAGATATCCAACTGCGATTTTCGACACGATTTCACGATTAGTGATTATTAATGATGAATTTAGTCAAAGGAACTATCGATATGACGGTAAATTTCGACTTTGGTGATTAAAAAGAAAAAATGCCGTCGTGAAAAAAAAAAAAAATTTGATATTTTTCACAGATTTATCTTAAATTTTGTTCACATATGGACTATCATCGAAAAACATTTGAGTAGAAATTTGACGCAGATCTGTCCAGCCGTTCAAATTTTATGGCATTTTGGATTTTAAAAAAAATCTCATTCTCGCGCTGGCTCGTCCAAATTATGAGATACCGGGTTCTAATTTGGTCCACATATGGACTACCATAGTACAAGGTTTTAGTACAAATTTGAGAAAAATCGGTTACACGGTTAAAATTCTTCGACACTTTGAATTTTTAGAAAAATGGTCGTTTTGCTCTAATTCAGATAAAATTTCAATTAATCGACCGAAATTTTCTACACACGAAAAATAACATTCAGCCCTGCTACGTATCAAATTTGGTGACGATCGGTTAAGCGGTTCGGATTTTACGTGATTTTGAATTTTAATATCAAAATTTCTTATAACTGTAACTTATAAAGTATTCGACCGAATCAGCTAAAATTTAAACAACATGTACAGTACTGGCTAATCTTTAGTTGGTATAAATTTTTAAAAAATCGCTTAACGCATTTCATTTTTATAAGAATTTTGAAATTTGAAAATAGTACATCAATGCTCTAGTTCGAACGAATATTTAGCTATCGGGCTGAAACTTCGTATTAAAATTGAACAAAGTGATACGACCTTTGGTATTAAATTTGTGCCAAATCGGTAAATCGGTTCGGTTTTTATGAGATTTTGAATTTTTCGAAGAATTTTCGTTTTGCTCTAATTCAGATAAAATTTCAACTAATCGACTGAAATTTTCTACACAGAAAAAATAACATTCAGCCCTGCTACGTACCAAATTTGGTGATGATCGGTAAAGCGGTTCGGATTTTACGTGATTTTGAATTTTTATATCAAAATTTCATATAACTGTAACTTATAAAATATTCGACCGAATCAGCTAAAATTTAAACAACATGTACAGTACTGGCTAATCTTTAATTGGTATAAATTCTTTTTAAACCGCTTCACGCATTTCATTTTTATAAGAATTTTGAAATTTTGAAAACAGTACGTAAATGCTCTAGCTCGAACGAATATTTAGCTATCGGGCTGAAACTTCATATTAAAATTGAACAAAGTGATACGACCTTTGGTATTGAATTTGCGCCAAATCGGTAAAGCGGTTTGGTTTTTATGAGATTTTGAATTTTTCGAAAAATTTTCGTTTTGCTCTAATTCAGATAAAATGTCAACTAATCGACTGAAATTTTCTACACAGGAAAAATATCATTCAGCCCTGCTACGTACCAAATTTGTTGATGATCGGTTAAGCGGTTCGGATTTTACGTGATTTTGAATTTTGATATCAAAATTTCATATAACTGTAACTTATAAAATATTCGACCGAATCAGCTAAAATTTAAACAACATCTACAGTACTGGCTAATCTTCAATTGGTATAAATTACTTTTAAATCGCTTAACGCATTTAATTTTTATAAGAATTTCGAAATTTTGAAGATAGTACGTAAATGCTCTAGTTCGAACGAATTTTTAGCTATCGGGCTGAAACTTCGTATTAAAATTGAACAAAGTGATACGACCTTTGGTATTGAATTTGTGCCAAATCGGTAAATCGGTTCGGTTTTTATGAGATTTTGAATTTTTCAAAAAAATTTCGTTTTGCTCTGATTCAGATAAAATTTCAACTAATCGACTGAAATTTTCTACACAGGAAAAATATCATTCAGCCCTGCTACGTACCAAATTTGTTGATGATCGGTAAAGCGGTTCGGATTTTACGTGATTTTGAATTTTTTCAAAATTCATTGATGTCGCTCTGGATTTCGTAAAACGTCAGAAATCATCAACTTCGTCAATAATTTTCATCTTTGGCAAAACTTCCTCTACAAGGAAGCCAAAAATAAAATAAAGAAACTTCCTCATAGGGGCGGCTTTGTAAAAAGCGAAAAAAGAATGAGGAAGCAATGTGGAAGGTTCTACTTTGCATCCTTTTCTTTTTTTTTGTGTAACCGGCTATAAAAGTAGCCATCAATGCTCTAATCAATGACAAACCAAACTTCAGCTTAATTCAGAATAAAAAATCATATAAGTGTCACCAACCTCGTCACAATTCAATTGCAAAGATCATGTTGTACCTATCGTGCTTGACTCAAGTTACATTAAATCGATAATTGATCATTGAAGTGATATCAATAACAATGAATCCCGGGATTGACTCAGTGATCCGCTTCGGCTAAATTTCAGAGCCCCAGACATGAAGCTTCGCATTGCCTCTGTGTGTTTAGTTGTCATTGTACATATGTGTGTATGAGCTTGGGGCGAGAGACCATGAAAGCAACATGATGATACCTTGGATGGTACAATGTTGCGGTAATCGAGGTACGCGTCGTCGTGGCTGCCGTTCCGCCTTCCATTTCCCTCTGTCTCGTATCTTCCTACAGCTGCCTTCACGAATGCCTCATTCCGGTTATCCTACAAACACACTTACACATACACACACACGGTGTAAATTCTCTCCAATTTCTATTGAAAGGGAATCGATCGAATACACACAGTTACGACTTCGCTTCCATGAACCACAACCCTCTAAATACACGTCGTCTTACTCCTGGTAATCCATATACACTATAATGTACGGTATGCTAACCATGGGTTTCTCGATCCAGCTCGGAAACTGCTGAAGCATTTCACGAATCGACAATGTACCCATAGCCAAAATGTTCTTCAATGTCGTGACAGTTAATCGACATATCGACGGACTTCCAATTCGGCAATTGACGGCTTCGTGCTGTCTTCAACATTAATTATGTTAAACATCATGAATAACTGGATTTTCCATCTGCTGCAGTTTTGAAGGGCAACAACACCCCACGATTTTGGGGAAAACGATTTGTTTTTTTTGTCTGTTTCCGCGTAAAAATAATTATATCTAATTGTGATCATAAATTGACGTATCTCCAAATTTCCAGTTTTTAGACGCGACAAGATGAAAAATCTTAAAAAACGCTCAAAGCGATTTTGCGATCGACTTGATATCAAGATTTTTTTTACTAATTTGAACGCCATTATTGCACTGAAATTCAATTGTACAATTGATTCATAAACTACGATTTACTGGTATCAAAATAAATTTGATATCAAACTACAATTTACTGATATCAAATTACAATTTACTGATATCAATATACAATTTGATATCAAACTACTATTTACTGGTATCAAATTACAATTTACTGATATCAAATTACAATTTAATATCCAACTACAATTTGATATCAAACTGCAATTTGATATCCAACTACAATTTGATATCAAACTGCAATTTGATATCAGACTACAATTTGATATCAAACTACAATTTGATATCAAACTACAATTTGATATCCAACTACAATTTGATATCCAACTATAATTCGATATCAAACTGCAATTTGATATCAAACTACAATTTGATATCAAAGTACAATTTGATATCAAACTACAATTTGATATCAAACTACAATGTGATATCAAACTACAATTTGATAGCAAACTACAATTTGATACCAAACTACTTTTTGATATCGAACTACAATTTGATATCAAACTACAATTTGATAGCCAACTACAATTTGATATCCAACTACAACTTGATATCAAACTACAATTTGATATCAAACTACAATTTGATATCAAACTACAATTTGATATCAAACTACAATTTGATATCAAACTACAATTTGATATCAAACTACAATTTGATACCCAACTACAATTTGATATCAAACTACTTTTTGATATCAAACTACAATGTGATATCAAACTACAATTTGATATCAAACTACTTTTTGATATCAAACTACAATTTGATATCAAACTACAATTTGATATCAAACTATAATTTGATATCAAACTAGAGTTTGAACTCTAGTTTGATATCAAACTCTAGTTTGATATCAAACTCTAGTTTGATATCAAATTATAGTTTGATATCAAATTCCATTGTGGTTTGATATCAAATTGTAGTTTGATATCGAATTGTAGTTTGATATCAAACTACAATTCGATATCAAACTACAATTTGATATCAAACCACAATTTGATATCAAACCACAATGTGATATCAAATTACAATTTGTTGTTCACTAGTTTCATTCGAAAGTTACGACAAATGAAGAATTTTCCACAACACCTCACAATATTCTGGTGTACCATATGCTTGTACAAAATTGCACAATTATAGCACTCTATATGTACTTTATGAAGATAAAATATAAACATTTTCGAAACAACAGAATCATCAATAAAAAAGTGTTTCCCGATGACTTTTTTTATTTCACTTCGTCTACTTTTTTTCAATTTCATTTCCATCGTTACTTTACATCGCTGTGTCTTGAACAAAATCCGCGGAAGAAAAATGTCTTAAAATAACAATAACATCCGAGTGAAATGAGTTTCTTGCGGAAATGAATATCAACGACGTGCAGCTCGAAATAAATAAATATTTATTCGTTTCTTTGGAATGTTGAACGCCCCTTCGATTGCTTCGAAGTGAACAAGCATCGGAGTTATTTTACCGCTTCTTCTTCTTCTTCTTCCTCATCTTCTTCTTCTTCTTATTCGCCTGTACGGACTTGGACTCGAGATATTTCTCGACGCATCTTCGTTTTTTTTCTTTTCTCCGTTGAATTCCATTTTTCTTGGGTGTATGTGGTATACCCCATGGCGAGTGAGACACCGGCGTCGTTCTCGCGCCGTTGCTGTTCCGGTACCACGAGTTTCCGCCGCGCGATCCGCACTTTCCCCTCCGTTATGTATTTTGCATGCATATAGCTTTTATATGTGTGTTATATGCGCCTATAGCGTAGCGACGTCGTTGAATATATAGTAGAAAGACACGGGAGATGCTATATCGCAGAATAGTGTGGTGTACAACACGTCTGTAAATAAATCATCGCGATGAATGGCATCGGTTGAGTCTCGGAGGTTCTGGCTTTCTGCGCTTAGTGTATGCAACAACAATGACGCATAAATTAATCGGCTGTGGTGCGCGGTGCGTTGTTGCATTACACTGTAACAGTTTGGATGAGAGCACGCGCCATTTTTTTTATAGGTTTTTTGTTGCACACGCGGTTTATGCAGATTGGGTTTGAATTGTGTCAATGTTCATGAAGTAGGTCAGTAGGAATCTTCAACTTCTGAGGGAAGCTTAAGGTAGTTATGTCACGAAAGCAAATTAAACTGATGTTCCTGAACTTTTGACCTATTGTAATTGAGCCATTCAGCTTTACGTCTCCAAAATTTGGATGGCGTTTACCGACAAATTGAATAAATAATGAATACTTGAAAATCGATCTTTATACACGGCGCTTACGCGAGTGTTAACGAAATTAATCTTTCAGTCGAGAATTAACATAATTGGAGCAAAGACAGAGAAAAGATAAAAAGTACCGCGGATTCGAAAATTATTTGCGAATTTTTGCGTATCATAAAAAAATTAAGGCACCGAACATATATTAAAGCAATTTGCAAAATTGTACTTTGCAGACTTGTTTATGCTGTAGATATTTTTCTAAAAATTCAAATTGGCGAAAAATTTGAACCGTGTAACCGATTTTTCTCAAATTCGTACTTAAACCTTGTGCCATGGTAGTCCATATGTGGACCAAATTAGGACCCGGTATCTCATAATTTGAACGAGCCAGCGCGAGAATGAGATTTTTCGAAAATTCAAAATGCCATAAAATTTGAACAGAGCTGGACAGATCTTCTTCAAATTTGTACTCAAATGTTTTTTGATGATAGTTCATATGTGGAAAAATTTTAAGATCAATCCGTGAAAAATTGCAAAATTTTTTTTTCGTGACGACGTTTTTTTTCTTTGTTATTTAACAAAATCGAAATTTACCGTCATATGGATAGTTCCTTTGACTAAATTCATCATTAACAATCAATAATCGTGAAATCATGTCGAAAATTGCAGTCGGATATATCAGAATTTACAGGAGTTGAAGTCTTTGCAGACATTTAAAAAAAAATTGAAATTGAAATAAAATTAGAACCACCCTATCGATTCTCGCCAAATTTGGTATACATCATGATTTGATCGTAGTCCATTTACGTACAATATTTCAACCAGATATCTGTTAATTTGCGAAAGTTATAGCGTGAAAACGAAATTATCAAAATTTTCAAAATGCTGTAAAATGTACATTTACCAGCCGATTTGCGTCAACTACCATCCCAACACACACACGCACACACAGACGCACACGAACACACACGCACACGCACACGCACACGCACACGCACACGCACACGCACACGCACACGCACACGCACACGCACACGCACACGCACACGCACACGCACACGCACACGCACACGCACACGCACACGCACACGCACACGCACACGCACACGCACACGCACACGCACACGCACACGCACACGCACACGCACACGCACACGCACGCGCACGCGCACGTGCACGCGCACACGCACACGCACACGCACACGCACACGCACACGCACACGCACACGCACACGCACACGCACACGCACACGCACACGCACACGCACACGCACACGCACACGCACACGCACACGCACACGCACACGCACACGCACACGCACACGCATACGCACACGCACACGCACACGCACACGCACACGCACACGCACACGCACACGCACACGCACACGCACACGCACACGCACACGCACACGCACACGCACACGCACACGCACACGCACACGCACACGCACACGCACACGCACACGCACACGTACGCGCAGGCGCACACGCACGCGCACACGCACACGCACACGCACACGCACACGCACACGCACACGCACACGCACACGCACACGCACACGCACACGCACACGCACACGCACACGCACACGCACACGCACACGCACACGCACACGCACACGCACACGCACACGCACACGCACACGCACACGCACACGCACACGCACACGCACACGCACACGCACGCGCACACGTATACGCACACGCACACGCACACGCACACGCACGCGCACACGCACACGCACACGCACGCGCACACGTACACGTACACGCACACGCACACGCACGCGCACGCGCACACGCATGCGCACACGGACACGCACACGCACACGCACACGCACACGCACACGCACACGCACACGCACACGCACGCGCACACGCACACGCACGCGCACGCGCACACGGACACGCACACGCACACATACAATTTTTTCTAAACCACTTTTCTTGACGGTTTGGACCATTCTAAATGACCTGACATTAAAATCTCGAAAAAAAAATCTTCACTAGAGGGACATTTTTTAATATTAAAAAACATCCCTCTAGTTTCCAATAACGTCTCTTAAGCTTTAGGTTAAGAATATCCGTTTATGAAAAATCTTATGTTGCCCGAGAAAATTGGATATCGCTAGGATTTCGATGAATTGCTCGTAGCTACCGAAAACATGAGGTAAAAGCAAATGAAAGGAATCCGGTTGAGTGTATTTGAAAAGACGTCACTAGAGGGGGTAAGGGTCGCGAAGGTTTCGCAACAAAGTACAAATTGGTCCTTGTGGCGTGTACCACGACTAGATCCAAGTCGGGGGACTTGTTGGACAAACGGTGAAGTACCTAGCAGTATCTAGCCCGAAGCTTTCGAACTATTTGAACAATCTTCCTCTCACGTAGTCACGAAAGCTTCTTCCTCGCGTTGGTGGCCTGCTTTACCCCCTTCAGCCGACGACCGAGTGAACGAACCAACGAACGCGAGCGATAACAAGATTCCGGTTGCGGAGGCGAATGCCGGTTACGTCGAGAAAAGAGAAAAGAAGCGAGACAGAAGACGCTTTCCCCCTCAAACACCCAATTGAACCTATCGATTGTTCTCTTCCTCTCGCTATTTCTTCTCCTTTCCTTTAACCCTTCTTCTTCTCCCCCCCCCCCCCCCCCCACAAAAGCTTCCGCATCCCGTTAGTCGGGAAACGCGCTTTAAACCAAACAATTCGTATGTACGTGCCGCGACACTTCTACCGCTCCGGAACAATCCTATGTCTTCCGCCTATGTAAACTTATACGTACAATGTATATGTACAATATATATATATAATATGTATATAGGTACTGTAGAACGATTCCTGTGGGGTAATTGATTCCGATACGACACCTCGCCTTACTG
This sequence comes from Ephialtes manifestator, assembly GCA_963970395.1. Taxonomy (NCBI): domain Eukaryota; kingdom Metazoa; phylum Arthropoda; class Insecta; order Hymenoptera; family Ichneumonidae; genus Ephialtes; species Ephialtes manifestator. The sequence continues at coordinate 3,444,178 of OZ019969.1, read as the reverse complement.
TCTGATGTCGCTACTTGCTATACCCGTATGTGTACATGGGGCGTTTCAGTTCAAATTAACTAGCGCGAGAAATGTCGATTTTGTTGGTGTCTCTTTATTGTTTTATGTAAATTTATAAACTGTGGAAAAAATCAGCTTAATTAATGAAGAAATTGGGTTAATAAGAATTATTTGCATTTCAGTTTGGATTAATTAGAGCGAGAAATGTCGATTTTGTTGGTGTCTTTTTATTGTTTTATGTAAATTTATAAACTGTGGAAAAAAATTAGTTTAATTAATAAAAAAATTGGGTTAATAAGAATCATTTGCATTTCAGTTTGGATTAATTAGAGCGAGAAATATCGATTTTCGTGGTGGCTTTTCGAAAAAAATTGTTTTGTAAAAATTAAGAAATGGCCGACTGAAAAAAATGAGTGTAATTAATGAAGAAGTTGGGTTAACGAAAAATGGTTGAATAATAATCGTTTTCATTTCAGTTCGAATTAACTAGAGCGAGAAATGTAGATTTTGTTCGTGCCCTTTTTACAAAAATAATTTTATAAAAATTAATAAACTGCCAACTGAAAAAAAATGTATGTAATTAATGAAGAAATTAGGTGAGTGAAAAATAGTTTTAAAACGACCTCTTATTTTTCGACCCTGTTGAAAATTTGTTGTAACTAGTCAGATTTAGCTTCTATGGAAAATTCTAATAAAATTCGTCAAATCCCAATTTTTTTTTTCCCAAGTCATTTTGGCTCGAAAAGTCCTCTACAAAAGTTCACATATGTTTAAGTCGAACGAAAACGAAAACACAAAGAATGCCTCGTGAACGATACTAATTTTTAAAAACTTGTCAGCAGCTATCAATTTTACAATACAACATAACAAAGTCAAATTGACTAGAAACTGTATCGACAGCTAAATACAATGTAGACCCGGCATTAATCTTCAAATTCTACTCACAAATAAATTTCTCATTTACGAATAAAAACCACCAAAAAATACAAATACGATTCTAATAAAATTCATGAAATCCCAATTTTCGTTATATGTTTTTCCAAGTCTTTTTGGCTCGAAAATTTCTCTACAAAAGTTCATATATATTTAAATTGAACGAGAACGAAAAAACAAAGAATATAAACCATAATAATGTAATTTAAGTAAACCTCGTAAACCATAATAATTTTATTTAAGTAAATCTCGTAAATCAAAATAATTTTATTCAAGTAAACCTCGTAAACCATAATAATTTTTAAAAACTTTTCAGCACCTATCAATTTAACAATAATAACAAAGTAAAATACGATTTTAATAAAATTCCTCAAATTCGAATTTTCATTTTTTTTTTTTTCGTTTCCAAGTCTTTTTGGCTCGAAAAGTCCTGTACAAAAGTTCACATATATTTAAATTGAACGAGAACGAAAAAACAAAGAATATAAACCATAATAATGTAATTTAAGTAAACCTCGTAAACCATAATAATTTTATTTAAGTAAATCTCGTAAACCAAAATAATTTTATTCAAGTAAATCTCGTAAACCATAATAATTTTAAAAAACTTTTCAGCACCTATCAATTTTACAATAAAACCAAAGTAAAATACGATTTGAATAAAATTCCTCAAATTCGAATTTTCATTTTTTTTTTTTATGTTTCCAAGTCTTTTTGGCTCGAAAAGTCCTGTACAAAAGTTCACATATATTTAAATTGAACGAGAACGAAAAAACAAAGAATGTAAACCATAATAATTTAATTTAAGTAAACCTCGTAAACCATAATAATTTTATTTAAGTAAATCTCGTAAACCAAAATAATTTTATTCAAGTAAATCTCGTAAACCATAATAATTTTAAAAAACTTTTCAGCACCTATCAATTTTACAATAAAACCAAAGTAAAATACGATTTGAATAAAATTCCTCAAATTCGAATTTTCATTTTTTTTTTTTATGTTTCCAAGTCTTTTTGGCTCGAAAAGTCCTGTACAAAAGTTCACATATATTTAAATTGAACGAGAACGAAAAAACAAAGAATGTAAACCATAATAATTTAATTTAAGTAAACCTCGTAAACCATAATAATTTTATTTAAGTAAATCTCGTAAACCAAAATAATTTTATTCAAGTAAATCTCGTAAACCATAATAATTTTAAAAAACTTTTCAGCACCTATCAATTTTTCAATAAAACCAAAGTAAAATACGATTTTAATAAAATTCCTCAAATTCGAATTTTCATTTTTTTTTTTTTGTTTCCAAGTCTTTTTGGTTCGAAAAGTCCTGTACAAAAGTTCAAATATATTTAAATTGAACGAGAACGAAAAAACAAAGAATGTAAACCATAATAATTTTATTTAAGTAAATCTCGTAAATCAAAATAATTTTATTCAAGTAAACCTCGTAAACCATAATAATTTTAAAAAAACTTTTCAGCACCTATCAACTTTACAAGAATAACAAAGTCAAATACGATTTTATTAAAATTCGTAAAATCCAAATTTTCATTTTTTTTTGTTTCTAAGTTCTTTTGGCTCGAAAAGTCCTGTACAAAAGTTCATATATGTTTAAGTTGAACGCGAACGAAAACACGATTTCCAGCTCCGGCACTCAGCTTTTTCACTTCTTCTTCTTCCTTCTTCTTGGTAGGGGCTCTTCGCAAATCCTGAATTCACACGCGCATCGAGGTTTTGCGATCGTCGCATTTATACCGCACATACGTAATACCACCTGTATATAACATCGCATATGTAAAGCAGATATGTGGAAGAGAACAGAGAAGCGGAGAAGTTAACTTGGCTCGACTCCTAATCGGAATTTCCTCGTGGCGCATATTCCACCAAGTGGAGGAGGATTCACCGCTGCCACCCACAGCGTTCACTTCGTCTCCCGTTCTCACATCCGGCGGCAATGGCATCACCACACGACTCCTGCACTCTCGTACAGAATCGTTGTGGCTATGTTAGGAATTTGATTGGTTCAAGCTTTCCGTGTGTTCTGGGCATTCGTTGTCGATCGATTATACCAGTAGAAGTACATATTTATCTATATATATATATAATATCCATCTAGTTGATTTGAGCATACAAATGGACATGGTTATGTATGTATGTATATATATATAATATGTATATAGTATATTCCTAGCAATTTGTGGATTGTCCAACGTACACCCCGCGACGTTAATTGCCCGGGAGCGTAATTTGTGACAATTACTATGGCAATCAGACTGCATGCATAGTTAAGGACCATCTAATCGCAGCGCACATGGAGTATTAGCAGTCGGCGCTGGAGCAGCACAGTATACTGATAGGTTTAGCTGTTGCGGTTGAGCTATAGGCGATGGTCGGATCCTCGGGGCAACGATAATGCCAATCCTTAAGTGCATTTGTCTCGAGGTTATACTATTCTTGTGTCTTATTTGCTGTGAGTCTTATACTCGTGTGAAAGTTTATTTTATTTATTATTCGTCTGAAAACCTAACGTAACCTAACCTAAAAAACCTAAAGATTCTAACCTAACCCATGTAGGATTAATATTCATCTGGTTCCATTAATATAAATGTGTAATGAAAAATTTGCTGTTCGCCGAATTGTCATGTGAAAGGCAATTTTATTTATTATTCGACTGAGAATCTAACCTAAAAAATCTAAAGACCCTAACCTAACTTAACTCATGTGGGATTAATATTCATCTGGCTTTATTAATATAATGTATAATAATGAAAAATTTGCTGTTCGTTGTATCCTCATGTGAAAGTACGTTTTATTTATTATTCGTCTAAGAAGCTAACCTAACCTAAAAAATCTAAAGATCCTAACCTAACTTAACCCATGTGGGATTAATATTCATTTGGCTCTATTAATATAAATGTATAATGAAAAATTTTCTGTTCGTTGTATTCTCATGTGAAAGGGAATTTTATTTATTATTCGTCTAAGAACCTAACCTAAAAAATCTAAAGATCCTAACCTAACTTAACCCCTGTAGAATTATTATTCATCTGGCTCTATTAATATAATGTATAATGAAAAATTTGTTGTTCGTCGAATTGTCATGTGAAAGGCAATTTTATTTATTATTCGTCTGAGAATCTAACCTAAAAAACCTAAAGATCCTAACCTAACTTAACTCATGTGGGATTAATATTCATCTGGCTTTATTAATATAATGTATAATAATGAAAAATTTGCTGTTCGTTGTATTCTCATGTGAAAGTAAATTTTATTTATTATTCGTCTAAGAACCTAACCTAACCTAGAAAATCTAAAGATCCTAACCTAAATTAACCCATGTGGGATTAATATTCATCTGGCTCTGTTAATATAAATGTACAATGATAATTTTGCTGTTCGTCGTATTCTCAGGTGAAAGTAAATTTTATTTATAATTCGTCTAAAAATCTAACCTAAAAAACCTAAAGATCCTAACCTAACTTAACTCATGTGGGATTAATATTCATCTGGCTTTATTAATATAATGTATAATAATGAAAAATTTGCTGTTCGTTGTATCCTCATGTGAAAGTACGTTTTATTTATTATTCGTCTAAGAAGCTAACCTAACCTAAAAAATCTACAGATCCTAACCTAACTTAACCCATGTGGGATTAATATTCATTTGGCTCTATTAATATAAATGTATAATGAAAAATTTTCTGTTCGTTGTATTCTCATGTGAAAGGGAATTTTATTTATTATTCGTCTAAGAACCTAACCTAAAAAATCTAAAGATCCTAACCTAACTTAACCCCTGTAGAATTATTATTCATCTGGCTCTATTAATATAATGTATAATGAAAAATTTGCTGTTCGTCGAATTGTCATGTGAAAGGCAATTTTATTTATTATTCGCCTGAGAATCTAACCTAAAAAACCTAAAGATCCTAACCTAACTTAACCCCTGTAGGATTAATATTCATCTGGCTCTATTAATATAATGTATAATAATGAAAAATTTGCTGTTCGTTGTATTCTCATGTGAAAGTAAATTTTATTTATTATTCGTCTAAGAACCTAACCTAACCTAAAAAATCTAAAGATCCTAACCTAAATTAACCCATGTGGGATTAATATTCATCTGGCTCTGTTAATATAAATGTACAATGATAATTTTGCTGTTCGTCGTATTCTCATGTGAAAGTAAATTTTATTTATAATTCGTCTAAAAATCTAACCTAACTTAACCCATGTAGGACTTATGTTTATCTGGCTCTATTAATATAAATGTACAATGAAAAATTTGCTGCTCGTCGTATCCTCATGTGAAAGTAAATTTTATTTATTATTCGTCTGAGAACCTAACCTAACCTAACCTAAAAAACCTAAAGATTCTAACCTAACTCAACCCATGTGGGTTTAATATTCATCTGGCTCTGTTAATATAAATGTACAACGATAATTTTGCTGTTCGTCGTATTCTCATGTGAAAGTAAATTTGATTTATTATTTGTCTAAGAACCTAACCTAACTTAACCCATGTAGGACTAATATTCATCTGGCTCTATTAATATAAATGTATAATGAAAAATTTGATGTTCGTCGTATTCTCATGTCAACGTAAATTTTATTTATTATTCGTCTGACAACCTTATCTAACCTAACCTAATCTAACATAACCTAACCTAAAAAACCTAAAGATCCTAACCTAACTTAACCCATGTAGAATTAATATTGATCTGGCTCTGTTAATATAAAAGTATAATGAAAAATTTGCTGTTCGTCGTATTCTCATGTGAAAGTAAATTTTATTTATAATTCGTCTAAAAACCTAACCTAACTTAATCCATGTAGGACTAATATCCATCTGGCTCTATTAATATAAATGTATAATGAAAAATCAGCCGTTCGCCGTATTCTCATGGGAAAGTAAATTTTATCTATTATTTGTCTAAGAACCTAACCTAACCTAACCTAAAAAACGTAGACATCCTAACCTAACCCATGTGGGACTAATATTCATCTGGTTCTATTAATGTAAATGTATAATGAATAGAAAAAAAAAGTACGATGGAAATGAGATTCTTTTATTTCTATTACATTTTATCCCAGCGCAATGTATATTGATTAGGTAACTAAAGAGAATTTTATTATATAGATTTATCTTTCGTTTAGCCAGAAGAAAAACATGAAATAAAAATAATTACCTATTTACGGTCGGTTTTTGGTTAAAAATTGAATTTAAGATTTGGATTTTTTTAATTTTGTATTTTTTTAAACGTTTTAAGAGGGCACATTTTTGTCATAAATCGTTTTGGTATCCGGAAGAGGTCTTAAGTAATAATTTTTTAACAAAAAGGGTTAAGTATATGATTATAAGTCAATTATCGCAGGTTTTGTCTTTGTAAAAAGAAAGATACGAAACAGAATGAATAAATGGTTGGATCGAAAGCGATAACAGGCTACATGAATCACCTGTCACTTTTAATCCACGTCTTTTTCTCACCAGCTTAAAGAAATCAATGTGCAACAAGCTAAGTGACCGAGAACTTTATATTCTCACTATTTTCAAGCCCCACGATTCATTCCCAGGAGAATCCATTACGCAGATATACGTGTATTGACTGCGACACGGTAGCTGAACAAATTATCGATTGATAATGATCACAGAAAAAAAAAGAAAAAAACGATACGGCAAGATCAAACGATAGAGCATCAAGAGCCTCAGGAATCACTGTCATAGTTGATTCGCCGAGGCTCTCCGAGTCAGCATCAATCACTCCTGATCATCATCAGCTGTCAAACCCTTTCACATCCAGGTAACCCAGCCATATTACGAAATAATTTCAATTGAAAAATCAATTTCTTCTTCCCAGTTCTTATTGTTATCCGTTTCTCTTCAATATCACATGAAAGCTAATGCAACGTTGACTTTGAAACATCAATCGATACTTCCGGCAGCTCGACGATAAATAAAAATAAGAGGGTCAATGGACAGGGTCAGTGAATGGAGAAAATGGCGAGACGATGAAGGAGGTTAGAATGTAACTTATGTATATCTAATACAATTATTGAAAATTCAATATGGCGGATCAAAATACAAAAAATTTTACTGGACTTTGATTATGGTCGGTACTGAGGAGATGAAAATTTCGAATTCAATATGGCGGATCAAAATACCATAAATTAGTGGATTTTGATCATACTCTGTGCAGGGAGGTTTTTGAGGTCGTAGATTTGGGAATCTGAATTTGAAATTCAAAATTGAAAATGTCAAATCCAATATGGCAGAACAAAATACAAAAAATTACTGGATTTGGATCATGCTCGATTTTCGAAAGTGTAGATTTACGAATCTGAATTTGAAACTCAAAACTAAAAATGTCAAATCCAATATGGCGGATCAAAATACAAAAAATAACTGGATTTTGATCATACTCGGTACCTGGAAATTTTTGTGGTTGCAGATTTAGGAATATGAAATTGATATTCAAAATTGAAAATGTCGAATACAATATGGCGGATCAAAATACAAAAAATAACTGGATTTTGATCATACTCGATACCTGAACATTTTTGTGGTTGCAAATTCAGGAATATGAAAATGATATTCAAAATTGAAAATGTCGAATCCAATATGGCGGACCAAAATACAAAAAAAATAACTGTATTTTGATCAAACTCGGTTTTGAAAGTTGCAGATTTTAGAATCTGAACTTGAAATTCAAAATAAAAAATGTCACATCCAATATGGCGGACGAAAATACAAAAAATTACTGGATTTTGATCATACTCGGTACCTGGAAATTTTTGTGGTTGCAGATTTAGGAATATGAAATTGATATTCAAAATCGAAAATATCGAATACAATATGGCGGACCAAAATACAAAAAAAAACTGGATTTTGATCATACTCGGTTTTCGAAAGTGTAGATTTACGAATCTCAATTTGAAATTCAAAACTAAAAATGTCAAATCCAATATGGCGGATCAAAATACAAAAAATAACTGGATTTTGATCATACTCGATACCTGAACATTTTTGAAGTTGCAGATTTACGAATCTGAATTTGATATTCAAAACTAAAAATGTCAAATCCAATATGGCGGACTAAAATACAAAAAAATAACTCGATTTTGATGAAACTCGGTTTTGGAAGTTGCAGATTTTAGAATCTGAACTTGAAATTCAAAATAAAAAATGTCAAATCCAATATGGCGGATCAAAATACAAAAAATGACTAGATTTTTATCATACTCGGTACCTGGAGGTTTTTGAGGTTGCAGATTTATGAGTCTGAATTTGAAATTCAAAACTGACAATGTTAAGTCCAATATGGCGGCCCAAAATACAAAAAGTTACTGGATTTCGATCATACTCGGCACCTGGACATTTTTAAGGTTGCAGATTTACAAATCTGAATTAGATATACAAAAGTGAAAATTTCGAATCCAATATGGCGGCCCAAAATACAAAAAGTTACTGGATTTCGATCATACTCGGCACCTGGACATTTTTAAGGTTGCAGATTTACAAATCTGAATTAGATATATAAAAGTGAAAATTTCGAATTCAATATGGCGGCCCAAAATACAAAAAGTTACTGGATTTTGATCATACTCGGCACCTGGACATTTTTGAGGTTGCAGATTTACAAATCTGAATTAGATGTACAAAAGTAAAAATTTCGAATCCAATATGGCGGCGCAAAATACATCAAATAATTCAATTTGCATAAAACTCGAAACTCGATAGTTTTTCGTATCACTAATAACGAATCTCAAGTAAAAATTTCGAAATTTTCATTCACAATATTAATACGAGCTGTAAAAGGAAGAAATAGAATGTGAATGCGATCTGTAAAAGAAAGAAATAGAAAAATATATTTTTTCCTTAATATCAGCTCTCGTTGTTATCCTTTTTCCGTCAATATCAATTGGAAGCTAATGCAACGTTGACATTGAAATGTCAATTAATATTTCAGCCAGCTAGTGGAAAGAGTAGAGAGGGTCAAGAGGGTAGACACATCCAACGAAGAAAATGTAGAGACGAGGAAAGAGCCCGCAAGGGATATACCTAATACAATAAGTTATTGATAGGGTGATGGAAGGCTCATAGACGTTCAGACTATCCGGACAACATCGTGATAGAAGTCACAGTGTTGGAAAGAGACAGAAAAAGAGAAAGACAACCAAGGTCCACGACAGATTGTAACTTATTGCTGGTCGAATAGACACGTACACATGAGACCAGTCGTCAATCCACGTTAGCAAGGGACAACCAAGACACACCAAGTTAAAGCAAGACACAAACGTGTAGAGAAGGAAGGATTATTTGACGAGAGTTAGCTCGAGGTGGATGGACTATTCACCTGCTTGTCGACGTCGTCGAGTCGTGAAACTTGGTAGACTCGACGTTCATCGCATATCCCCGAGTATCACCGCACGAATTTGCATATACATGGCTCCTCACTATGTGTACCTATATCTCAGCGTATTATAATACATGCTATAGTGCGTAGGATCACAGAACTCGGACAGATTGTGTTACACGATGTTGGCACTCGCTCAATCGCATATAGTTGCATGTTACTACTGTGCACCTTTACTCTATACCTTATGTCTCTTCTTCTCTCTCGTCAGAAGACTGTCATCGTCTTAACGTAATATTACAATTATGCAAATGACTCTCCAAAGTGGGAACCCGGGAAAATGAAGACTTCTCCTTATGTACGTCGATAAGTCAAGCTAAAGTTCCACGTGCAGGATGTCGGAGTCTACGTTACTGTGGCAAATTAGTGGATATAGGAATAACTTGAGAGTAACCGGTAATTGCATCAGACGGGGATGATGCTTATGCTTCTAATCCCCCCATGGATTAAATTTATTGCTACAGTGTCTCAATGATGATTACCTGCGATTACGTGCCGTCGCTGGAATTGCTTGTAATTGCGCTTTAATTTTAATTGTTTTTTCGATCAAAGAAAAAGTCAATTCATTACTACTTTAGAAAATAAGATAAATGGCTTTATCGTTGAAGAAAAAGAAAGATTTTTTTGTGTAGACAGTGAGGAAGAAAATCTCGAGTTTATAGGATTTTTTGTACAGGCAAAGTTTTTCGGAATAAAAATTTATCGATATTTTCATGTCGCAATTCTTTGCCAAAATGGCGAGAAATGGGAGACAATTAGGAATCTGAATTTGAAATTCAAAACTGAAAATGTCGAATCCAATATGGCGGATCAAAATACAATATAGTAATGGATTTTCATCATGCTCACAAGGAGGTTTTTGAGGACGCAGATTTAGGAATCTGAATTTAGAAATCAAAACTGAAAATTTCGAATCCAATATGGCGGATCAAAATACAAAAAAATTACTGGATTTTGATCATGCTCGGTATCGAGAAGGTTTTTGAGGTCGCAAATTTACGAATCTGAATTTGAAATACAAAACTGGAAATGTCAAATCCAATATGGCGGACCGAAATACCATAAATTACTGGATTTTGATCATACTCCGTGCAATGAGGTTTTTGAGGTTGTAGATTTGGGAATTTGAAGTTGAAATACAAAACTGAAAATTTCGAATCCAATATGGCGGACCAAAATACCATAAATTACTGGATTTTGATCATACTCCGTGCAATGAGGTTTTTGAGATTGTAGATTTGGGAATCTGAAGTTGAAATTCAAAACTGAAAAGTTCGAATCCAATATGGCGGACCAAAGAACAAATAATTGCTGAATTTTTATCATATTCCGTACAGGGAGGTTTTTGAGGTTGCAGATTTGGCAATCTGAATTTGAAATTCTGAAAATTTCGAATCCAATATGGCGGACCAAAATACCATAAAATACTGGATTTTGATCATACTCCGTGCAGGGAGGTTTTGAGGTTGCAGATTTGGGAATCTGAATTTGAAATTGAAAACTGAAAATTTCGAATCCAATATGGCGGACCAAAATACCATAAATTACTGGATTTTGATCATACTCCGTGCAGGGAGGTTTTGAGGTTGCAGATTTAGGAATCCGAATTTGAAATACAAAACTGAAAATTTCGAATTCAATATGGCGGATCAAAATACCATAAATTAGTGGATTTTGATCATACTCTGTGCAGGGAGGTTTTTGAGGTCGTAGATTTGGGAATCTGAATTTGAAATTCAATACTGAAAATTTCGAATCCAATATGGCGGACCAAAATACCATAAATTACTGGATTTTGATCATACTCCGTGCAGGGAGGTTTCTGAGGTCGTAGATTTGGGAATCTGAATTTGAAATTCAATACTGAAAATTTCGAATCCAATATGGCGGATCAGAATACAACCAAATTACTGGATTTTGATCGTACTCCGTACCTGGACGTTTTTACGTTGCAGAGTTAGGAATCTGAATTTGAAATTCAGAACTGAAAATGTCGAATCCAATATGGCGGACCAAAATTTTTAAACTTACTGGATTTCGATCATGTTCGTTATCGAGGAGCTTTTTTGACATTGCCGATTTACGAATCTGAATATGAAATACAAAACTCAAAAGCTCAAATTTAATATGGCGGACGAAAACACAAAAAATTACTGGATTTCGACAATGCTTCCTACCTGAACCAGTTATTGAGGTTGCAGATTTACGAATCTGAACAACCCTGCACCACTTTTGAGACCAATCCAAAGTGAACATTCCAACTACGATACTTAAAGAGCCTTGCAAATAAAATCAAGCAGCACCAAGCCAATTAATTTACCCAGTCATTAATTATTACATCAGAAGTACAAAAGATTATGGAATGGCAATAAATTCTGTTGGGCCCGGAATGGAATAAGCATTATAACGGAAAAGATATGGATTACTCGTGTCGAGTCGCACAGTGAAACAGAAAATAAATGCAAGGATCTCTTGGAGCGTTTAAGGATGTCTATATAGAAGTACGATATAATAAGGGAAGCACATTCGTGAGAAAAACATGATTTCTTTGTGCTTAAAGGTGCTGTATATCGGTTATAACGAAGCCTCCTTAAAATAAGACGTTCCAATGGAATGCTCAATGAACAGAAAGAGCGAGAGAGAGATAAAAGTGATTCGCTCTCGCTTCTGGCATTACAAAGAGTGCTCAATCTCCAGTGAGCTGTAACCTTTTGAGGTTCTATAGCCGTTGGGCGACCGCGCTGTGATCCCCGGAGCCACGTACCGCATATATAGCACATGAAGTGTATAAAATAAATTTGTACACTATACCACAAGAGTACATAATATTCACAGAGCCGTAGAAGCCTCGAGCAACGCTAATAATAATCTGGCTAATGCACTATCCAAGTAAATGGTAGTTTGAGGCTTCAGCGATTACCCTTAAGTTATAGTATTCCTATCCTGGATAAGAATAACATTAAACTTGGTGGCGAATCTCTGTACCGACGCCTATCGCTACACAAATTAACTTTATGAAAACATTAGAAATAAAAATTACTATCTAAATTGGTAATTTCAGTTGCCCAATGGATTAAATAATCTACGGGCAATCTCTTTAATTGCTATTATTTCTTACCAAAAGGGCATCATTTCTAAATATTGTCATGCATTATATTTTTTATTATTCATTATATATCTTATTTAATACGGAAATATTATCCTGTAGAAAAGATAAAAATTAGGTTTGGTACTGTTAAATTTCTAAGTACTCACAAAACACATTTGGAAAAGTTTATTTTATTTTAAAACAGAAAAGAAGACTGAAAAATTCCACGCCATTTTGGTTCATCAAACTTTGTTTTTATGAAAAAATTTGGTTTTCGAAATTTTAATCTCATTCAGAATATTTTTAAAAAAATGAGGAAAGTGGTTTAAAAAAAATATCCGTGCGGGACTTCAAAATTTTTATCACCTGTAACTAAAGAACTGATGAAGCTAAAATTTGTCACGTAAGTGAAGCATCAGCCCGTCTTTGATTGTTGTAATTTTTGACAAAATGTATGCAGAAATTTAAATCTTATAGATTTTTAAATTTTTTCGAAAAAAAAGGCGAATGGTTTAACGTTCGTAAAATTACGATATTTCGCTAAATAGTTATTCATAAGTGCAGGTACATTTAATTTTATTTGCGATTATATTTGTGACGAATCGGATATCAGGTAAAAATTTCGCAGTATTTTGAAAATTTCGAAAAAAGTTCTTCCTCGTTGTAAATTTGGTAAATTACGGTATATCAGATTGAAATTTAGTATACAAATGGACAAACATTGAATGATGATCGGTGCTAAATTTTGTGTGAATCGATAGATCCGTACTAATTTCTTCAGTATCCTAACGCGATACTGTAAAATTTATTTTCATAAAACCAGAGAAAGCACAAACTTTTTTTTTCAAACGATCAGAATACCGGTTGTGAACAATCAACGACGTAGAATTTTTTGTACCTTTGTTTTTAATTATGAAAAAAAAACGAATGCGTTTCTTTTTTTGTCCGAGTTCTGTTTAATTCAGTTCGCTGAGCTTAAAGAAGCCGTGAATTAATTAAGTTAGCGTCGGTGCGCGAAGAGATGAAAATTCTGAGTTGAAGAAGTTAATGGTAAACTAAAATAGAAGCGAAAGTCCTTTTACCCTTTATGTCGTCGTCGTCGTCGACGTCGTCGTGACTAGACTAAAATCTAGCGCATAGTCGCTCCTGCATACTCTAATTTCCTTGAAGGGTTTGCTCATTCTTCGACGTGGCTTCATTTTAAGGTATAAATTGACCAAGTGTCTACTCGTGTCTCTTGAATGAAGCAACGAGAGGACGAGAAGCGTCAAGGAGAAGAGAACGCTTGAACGTAACGCTCTTTGCGTCGAGTGGAACGGTCGATGCGAAGGATCACACGAAAATTCCTGGAACGACGACGTGGAAGACTCTCCAGGTCATGCAGAGGCTCCCTTTTGTTGCGGTGAAACTCAAGCAGGGGCATAGTTACTTCGTTAGGCATCCTGATAGCACAGCAGTGCAAGCATCTTCATTGGATAATGGGATATACCTCGAAGAAAGGACCGATAGTCTTCCTTGAGTCCTTGTAGACTGTTATGGTGTTCACAACATAGTTTGGAACGAGGCTCTAACATAAACTAGACCATGAGTAGGATGGCCGAGGGAATTTCGACAGGATCTCCTTCGTAGCTTGGCCGCACTGTATTTAGAACCCGGGAGGCATAATGTGACATACTTGGAACATTATTTAGCACCATATCAAAAGAAAATAAAGTCATAGTTCATGTATTCTGGAAAGTCGATTGAACCTCACAACTAGTTGTCAAGAATTAAATAACCAAATAGTGAAAACAAAAAATTCACATTGCTGTGGAAATAAACAAACATACTGGGTCCATGAGACTGTTGGTCTCAGTGTTGCTGGATGGTCTCAGTGGATTTCATTTCCCCCTAAAAATCTCCTAAGCAGCTTCCACCAAATCAACAATTTTGAACAACCGCGTTTTTTAAGTGTCATTCTCAAACTGTTATGGTGTTCACAACATAGTTTGGAACGAGGCTCTAACATAAACTAGACCATGAGCAGGATGACCGAGGGAATTTCGACAGGATCTCCTTCGTAGCTTGGCCGCACTGTATTTAGAACCCGGGAGGCATAATGCGACATACTTGGAACATTATTTAGCATCATATCAAAAGAAAATAAACTTATAGTTCCTGTATTCTGGAAAATCGATTGAACCTCACAACTAGTTGTCAAGAATTAAAGGACCAAATAGTGAAAACACCAAAAATTCACATTGCTCTGGAAATAAACAAACATACTGGGTCCATGTGTCTGTTGGTCTCAGTGCTGATGGTCAGTGCAGCGTACCCCTAGACTAATTTCATTTCCCCCTTAAAATCTCCTAAACAGCTTCTGCCAAGTTAACAACGTTGAACAACCGCGTTTTTTTAAGTGTCATTCTAGAAATGACTGTTATGGTGTTCACAACATAGTTTGGAACGAGGCTCTAACATAAACTAGACCATGAGTAGGATGACCGAGGGAATTTCGACAGGATCTCCTTCGTAGCTTGGCCGCACAGTATTTAGAACCTGGGAGGCATAATGTGACATACTTGGAACATTATTTAGCATCATATCAAAAGAAAATAAACTCATAGTTCATGTATTCTGGAAAGTCGATTGA
>OZ019969.1:3419112-3421612 GCA_963970395.1 Ephialtes manifestator | reverse complement strand
ACAAATGGATAATTTTTTTTCAGTATATTTTACTCTGTATGTGTATGTAATTTTTATAATTACGATAATAATTATAATATACGAACCGTGAAATATTAAATGATTGAATTGGTAATTATTTTCAGTTCGGTTTGTCGTAAATGATGACAAGGCGATGTAGGTTTTAACGAAGAGATTTTTCTCCCTCGCTTTCGTTTATTTTTACAAATGTTTCCGTAATGGAGAAACAAACAATTAAAACATATTAATAAAAGTTAATAAATAAAAAGGGAAACATAAGCTGAGTTTTAGAGACGGCGAGTTCCTGAGGAAAAGGAAAGGGTGACTACTTGAAGTCAGCAGTCACTTATTAGAGGAAAAATTCACTTATGGGCAGTAAATTTGTTAGGGAGGGCAATTTACGTTAAAAGAATATTTTATTTAAGTTATTTTTTTATATCTATATTTATACTCTTTGGAAAAAGATGCAAAGTAGAACCTTGCACATTGCTTCCTCATTATTTTTCGCTTTTTACAAAGCTCCCTCTGTGAGGAAGCAGTATGTTATTCAATTTTGGCTTCCTCATAGAGGAAGCTTTGTAAAAAGCGAAAGATAATGAGGAAGCAATGTGCAAGGTTCTACTTTGCATCTTTTTTTTTTATACCTTGTGTCTTTTTTGCAGAGGTGTTTTATACAGCTATAAATCACCTCTGCAAACACCGTTACATCTAATTTTGATTAGATACAAATTTTTGTCGTACTTTCTCAACTTTTCCGGAAGTTATAGCCAAAATCTACATTTTTTTTAAAATGAAAAATGGTGTAAAATCCGAACGACTTTACCGATCATCACCAAATTTGGTACATGGCATTTCTGAATGTTATTTTTCGTCTGTACAAAATTTCTGTTCATTTGTTGAAATTCGACGTAATTTAGATCAAAATCTATTTTTTTTCGAAAAATTCAAAATTCTATAAAATCCGAACCGCTTTACCGATTTCGTCGAAATTCAATACCATACAACATTGAACGTATCTTCAGTTATGAAGAACTATTTAGCCAAATCGGCGAACTTTTACGAAAGTTAGAGCGACCACGCCCTTTTTTCAACAAATTAAAATCAACATAAAATCTTAATGACTTCACATATTTTGGCAAAAATCACAACATTCAAAGAGGGGCAGCTACTCTACTTGCGTGCCAAATTTGAGCCGGATCGCTCGAACGGTTACCGAGTGAGAGGAGATTGAATTTTCGAAGCCCAGCACACACACACACACACACACACACATACATACATACGGACATTTTTTCTAAACCACTTTTCTCGATGTTTTAGGTGATTCTAAGCATACTGACATGAAAATCTCGAAAAAAAAAAATTTCATGAAAACAAAGCTTCCTCTATGAGGAAGCAAAAACACAATTTAAAGGGAAGTCCCGACTTATGGACGGTCAGGCGAATTCTGTAAGAAAAGAAATTACTTAAACAGCAACCTCGGGTTAATATATTTACTTATGAGCAGTAAATAGGACAAAAATTAGGAATTGTACGTAGGCAGCACTATTCCCGGATCCTTACCTCCTGCGGTCGTCTCTACTGGGAGAAACGGGCAGGAAGTTTCGGATCAAAAGCTCTGAATCTTCATTGCTTATATGCACGGCCGGGACTCCTTTCTCTTGCGGGAGAAACCGCATCGTCGTGGCCATCTGTCGGCCGAGCGGGAACTACGGGAGCTTTCGCGAGCTCAGGCGCGGATCGCCAACTCGAGGGGCCCGGGCCGTTAGGGACATTTTATTTCAGTTTAGGACGGGGTTTTTATTTTACAGGAAGAAAAAAATTTGTAAGCCAGGAGGCAAACAGTTTGGCCGCTTGCGGACAACAGGTTTTTATAAAATATAATATTTCTAGACTGTATGTGAAAATTTTAACGGATGACCAGAATTTTGTATTATATGATGAACAAAAAAAATATCGTATTTTAACACTAAAAGTCAAAAATTAAGGGGCTAATCTAACCTAAATTTTTATTCGAAAATAGATTTCTGTAAGAAAATAATCAGATTAAGTAGATAGCTGAAAAAATAGACAAATTGAAATAATACAAATAATAAAAAATAAAAAATAAAATTTTTATTAAAAAAAATAATAAATCTAATGTTTTGTCAAGGCATAAAAAATTTTGATGAATTCTTAAAAAGTTGTTTATTGCTGACTTCAATTACTGGTTCATTCGTCCTAATAGCAAATAACATTTTTATATTGCTAATAGACAGTAAAAATTTTACACAGCTAATAGCAAAACACATTTTTATAGAAGTAATATACGCATTGATAGTGATAAGAATTCTAGTACCGGATAAAATATGAGATACTTTCAACAGCTTTTTATGATGATGCGAGCTGTCTTCCCCTTAATCCTATATTCGCGGTGGAATTTTCACTCCAGTACTTTTGAGCTTGCTACACGTAATACTAGAGTCAGCATGCGTCTAAAGTTTGCATGATGAAAGAGAGT